>JANHFR010002226.1:151364-166928 GCA_032468015.1 Mimophis mahfalensis | reverse complement strand
CAGTCATACCGGTTGTTAAATTATTGGCTCCTGGTGTTTTCTGTGGGAAACGGGTCCAAATGGCTCTTTGAGTGTTTTAAGTTTGCAGACCCGTGCCCTAGATGATAGGCTCAAGATCCAGATGGATCTTGCCTGACTTGAACACTGGGCCCATCTAACAAAATGAAATTTAATGTCTTACACTTAGACAAGTAAAGCCAAAAGTAGATGTACAGATTAGGTGGAACCTGGCTTATAGCAGTAACTGAGAGGGATTTTGGAGTTCTAGTGGACAATCAATTAAATGTGATCCAGCAGTGTGAGCACACCCAGAAAAGCCAATGCAATCCTAAATTGCATTAACAGAGGGATAGAATCAAGATCATGTGAGGTGCTAGTACAACTCTATAAAGCCTTAGCAAGGCCACACCTGGAATATTGCATATGGTTTTGTTTTGTTACATACTGATTTAGCATATTGTTAGCTACATCCCACTATTTGGGGAGGACACACTGACACATTCAAGATGCTACTATTTAAATAGGATGATGACAGTGGTAATAACATCTGAAAGTTCATTCAGAAATCATAAGTTCTAGGAGCCAAATAGCTTTGATTCTTTAAGTGAATTGCTCATTTTTGTTGTTGTCAGATTCTGAATTATTGCTATAGCTTGTGAATTTTAATCTTTTTGCAGATTATAAAATGGTAGGAAAGTAGTTAAGACAGATAATTACTTTAGCAATAAAAGTCAATTTTCTACATCACGGGTGTCAAACTCAGTTTCTCTGAGGGCTGCATCAGAGTTGTGTTTGACCTTGGGGGGGGGCAGGGTTGGCGTGGCCAGCTCAACATACTTCTGTTAGGGGCACCTGTGGTGGCCCGAGCACTCTGCCAGCAAAAATGGGCTCCAGAGCTCCATTTTCGGCTGCGCCGGTTTCCTCCATAACTCTGCCAATGAAAATGGAGCGGCCCTCCCGAGCTCTGTTTTCACTGGCAAAGCCACCACAGGGGGTCCTTCATTGTTTCCAGGGTAGCCCCGCAGGCCAGATCTAAGCACCCCGTGGGTGAGATCCGGCTTGCAGGCCTTGAGTTTGACACCCCTGCTCTACATGATCTGAGAATCAGGCTACTGTACAGTATATGTTTTCCAGAGCAGTCTTCTCTAACCTGGGTACCATTCATGTGTATGGATTTCAATTCCTAGAATTCCCATTATAGCATTTGTTTTTTTTTTTAAATTAATGAAATAAAATAAAGCAAACTGTATTGTATATGTAGTTTTAAAATCCCATCTTAATAAAAAGCACGAATGCTTGCAAATAGAACACTTACAAAAGTTAATTGGAAGGAGAGGTTTAGCTATCAGGCTTACAAATTGAAGATGATCTATCAAATACTCAAAGAAAACTCTGAGAAATGTTTTCTGAGAAAATCCTCAGAGAAGTTCAGAAAGTCCTTTGGTCCACCAAACCTTTTGCAATGTGACTTTTGAAAGGATGGGTATGGCAGGAATGCACACAAATTGAAAAAAAAAAGTGCTGTATTTTTTCCTAGAAGGGACAAAGAACAAATATTTCAGCTGTTCTTTTAACTGGTAGCCCTTTCCAGGTAATATATCTGGGAAATTATCAACTGAATTTTTTCTTGCCAAGTTCAAAGTTCAGATTCTTATTTTGAAGCAAAACAGATCAGTAAAATGGGAAAGCTGCATAGAAAGCTCAAGCTTTTCAGCTATTTTTAAACAGATTGCAAAAGACATCCTGTTCAAACCCATTAAAAAACACAACTTGTTTCCTAAACTGCATCTATTTATATATAAATCAAAGATAAAATCACTATAGAATCTAAGTCTGGAACAAAGTTATATTCTTAGGTACTGTTTCTGAACATGTATGTACATTAAGCACTTACATGTCAAATTGATACCCAGTGCCACAGATCTCTGCCAAGTTGTCATTTTGTACACCTCAAAGCAGCAATATTTTTGCTCCTCAATCCCTCCAAACTGTTTGCGTGTTGTTGGTGGGATCATCTTCCCTTTTGTAGCCATTGGATCCCGAGGACCGGATGGGGACATCATGAGCCTCTCTTTGCAGCTGACTACTTGAAAAGTACAAAACATCCCCATGATTGAGTCTGCTACTAGGATTCATGATCTAGGTACTCTAGATAGATCCACAGCATAAAATAAAAATCATCAAAAGAAAAATCAGTTTAAAGAAACCACAAAAATCCTTCCTCACTCCATTCAAAAAATGAAATCTTTGTTTTAAATGGCTTGGACAGTGGTGGCGAACCTTTTTGGCACTGAGTGCCAAAAACGGGAGCAAGCGAACATGAAGGCGCACCCACGTGCTGGAAGCTGAAAGATCACATGATCCAGTTTCCAGCACTTCTGCGCTTGCATGCAAGACCAATCAGGAAGAGCAACGGGTGACGGCTCTGCATGCCTGGAGAAATGCCTCTGCGGACCACTTCTGGCACGCATGTCATAGGTTTGCCACCACTGGGCTAGCACATATAAGCAAACATATCCATGTTTTTAGTATATGATGGGGCATTTGTAAATGTGCAATGTGTGATTGGGCATTTTTACAATGGGGACAACAACTGAGCATTCATAAGAGAAAGCTGCCTGTCCTACATTTAAAAAGTTTCTGTCTTCTTCTGTCGTATGTTATGGCATGCAAGTTATAGGTGACACTCACACTGTAGCCATGGACTGACTTTGGCTGATTGTGACTGACATAAATTAATTAATGAAAACGAGTTAAATCCTCCAACATGAAATCTAGACCATCTATAAACATATTGCTTCAATTTTGGGAGTTGAAGTGCTCATGTCCTAAAGTTGGCAAGTTTGAAAATCGCTGACTGTTCTAGTTCATAAAGAACACATCCATCAAATCCTTTTTTAATATCAGGAGTGTAAATTTCTTTCCTTCTACATAGAATAATTATGTTTGTGGAATATGAAGCCATACTTTTTAATAAAAACTTCATCACAACTATATATGTAACTATTAGGTTTTTTCCTAAAATTGTATTATCCCATGTATTAATATGGGACCAAGAAAGAACCATGAAGGAACATGACAAAATCTTGCAGATAGAAGAACCCTTGAATGTCTTCAAATACCAACAGAAAAAGATCCATCTTTTTTCAAACATTCACTGAGGAATTCAATAGAAATGAAACAAAATGTACTGATAAATTTACTTCATCTCTAAATCATAAGAAGTGTATTTTCCATTTCTTAAAACTTCAGCATGTTGATTGTTTGTACAGACATTAACTGTATTCATATGTTTTATTGAGCTGTCATGATTGTATTACTCTCATCTGTTGTATTTCACCAATAAACAAAGATAATATCCTTAAACAAATGTTCAAGAGTCTTTCCCTGGATCCAGGGGGAAAAAAAATAAAGGGGCTATGGTTGATTTAACAGGGAATAAACTGTATTGCTGGTTCTGCCTCTATTGTTTTTGCCAACAAAGGCTTTGGCACATTTATTACCTTTTTTATGACTTTGGAAGGAAAGATGTGCCATTTTTCTTATTCAGTGCTATTTTGCCCACCTGGGATAATTTCAGGTGCAACCACTTGCTAACAACTCATTCCCTTGTAGCATTATTAACCTGGGATATTCTGGAGCTGGAGTAAAAGTGGTGTTGGAAGAAATGTCCATCTGAATTCAGTTCCAAGTGGGGAAAAAGACGCTGGAAACATGGAGGCTGTTTGGAAAGATGTTTTAATGGTGAACAGGATCACATGGCTTGGAACTCCTGGGCGAAAAAGGGGAAGAGATGCTGCAAGTCCCTTGGTTTTATACCCTCTCTTGGGTCCTGCCTTAGAGTTTCCTGTTCCTGTACAAGAAAAGTATCCCATTGGCTGTCAGACTCTCAAGGGTCGGGGGTCTTAGCTAACTTTGGTTGAAACTTGCTGGGTGATACAATCTTCCCAGGTGCCATGTGGCTAATTCCATCATGTCCTGAAGACTTAATCCCCTCACCCTTGAAGAGGGGGCAGGGAGCTGCAGGGAGCTGCTTTGCCTTTAAAAATATGTTTCTCCTTTTCTCATCCATGGAAGTATAATATTCTGCTTTTTAAGTATTTCCTAGAATATTTCATTTTTCTAGGAGAGGGGTGGGTGCTAACTTTCTACAGTGGCAAATGTTCTCTCCCGGATTCCCTTCTAGCTCAAGTGACAGGAAGGCTAATTTGTTACAGGCTACCAGTTTTCTAAAAAGGACTCTGTGGCTCAGATGCTGAGCTTGTCGATCAGAAAGGTCGGTGGTTCAAATCCCAAGCACTGCGTAACAGAGTGAGCTCCCACTACTTGTCCCAGCTTCTGCCAACCTAGCAGTTTGAAAGCATGTAAAGTTGCAAGTAGAAAAATAGGGACCACCTTTGGTGGGAAGGGAACAATGTTCTGTGCGCCTTTGGTGTTTAGTCATGCTGGCCACATGACCACATGACCACGGAGACGTCTTCGGACAGTGGTGGCTTTTTGGCTTTGAAACGGAGATGAGCACCGCCCCTAAAGTTGGGAATGACTAGCATGTATATTAGCACCTTTACCTTTACCACTTTTCTGGAGCTTCTGTGTGGTGGGGTGGAGAATGGTCCCGGATTAAGTAGAGGGACCTGTCTTAATGCATTGCAGGGTGCCTTGCCAGCAGAAAACCTTTTTGAAAACAGTCTGTGGTTTAACTATCACACAGGTGACTAGACACATAGGTTAAGCTTCATTTACTAGGGTGGCCCCTACTTCCATGGACTGGGATTAATGGTAATTTTTCCTATCTGATGCTGATTTTGGGAAAGAGGGGAAACGAAGCCAGTGAAATTTGTCCATCTCTCCCCTTAAATTGTCTTGCAGTAAAATTGTAATTTGTAAGCCTCATTCCTTTGGCAGATTTGAACTTGTCAGTTTGGACAGCACAAATTACTTAATGAGTTTTCTATTGGCTGAGGAACTGGAGAAATGCACTGTACCTCAACAGCACCTAGAAAGAGCCTGCAGATGTCCTCTCCCAATCTCTTATCTGGCATGCCTATCTATTGACACCTACGAATTAATGTTGCTATTAAATTAAAACTAGGATTTTTTGATTCTTCTAGGTAACTCTTCTTTAAAATGTGACACAGTCCAGATGTGGGCCATTCTTGGTGCAGGGACGGGCTGAAAGCAGGTCTGGATGTGCAACAGAAAAATATTGGCAAAAGTTTCTGATACATTGCTTTGATAATTCTGTCAACAAAAGAATACTGTTGAAATTAAACAAGTTGTGTAACTGAGAATAGATTTTTGTTCAGCATGCTTTAGGAGCGGGGAAGGATGGGGCCTGCTGCCCCTGAGCTTCTGGTTTTAAAAAGTCTCATAGTAGTCTGGATGTACCTTGGGTGTTTTTTCTAGGTACTTCCAGCTAGTTAAGTTGATTGCACAGGGGATGTTGCATGAATTCATCAGTTAAGCTCTCCCAAGGTGATGAGTATCATAGGTCACAAGAATAAAAAAAAGAACCACCCTGGTCCTCCAATTATTTACTTACAAAAACCGTGAAGAAGCAGTTTCAACCAAGTAAATAACATGTGCCTGACCTAAGAGTAGGACTCTGAACTCCTCTCTTGATGCTTTTAGTCAAGGGCACAGTGTCAGCATGAGGTCGCTTGCTAGTTTTCTTTCCACATGCCATGTTTTGCATTTTTTTTTTTGAACTGGAGTTGAATCTTTTGCATTTTGGCCTGATGTTCGACTTTAAGCAAATAATGACCAGCTTTGTCTTAGCTTAAAGAAGAGAATGCATCAATGCTGCCCCTAACAGTCAACATAGCTAAAGTTAGCAAAGTATCTTATTTATCTTATTTTTTTGATTTTGCATTTAAATACGATCGTACCAGCTACAAGCTGCCAACTCCAGCTCTTAAACTATTTGCACAGCACATTAACTAATAAATTATAGTTTACAAATCCAATAGCTGGATTTATATGACATATTAAACCAGTGGTTCTCAACCTGTGGGTCGGGACCCCTTTGGGGGTTGAATGACCCTTTCACAGGGTCGCCTAAGACCTTCAAAAAACACATATTTCAATACAAATACAGGTGTATGTGAGAATAATTTTATGGTTGGGGGTCAGCACAACATGAAGAACTGTATTAAAGGGTCCCGGCATTAGGAAAGTTGAGAACCACTGTATTAAACCATAGTATTAAACCATAACATAATATGGTGAAACATGGACACTAACCTCACAATCAAAAGTGTTGCAAAGAGCCATTTAAAGATACACACTGAGCATTCAAGACAAGATAGAAAGACCTGCACATGGGTCAGAGAACAAGCGAAAGGATGTGATATCATGAGAGTAAAAGAATTGAAATGGAAATGGGCTGGTCACATAGCAGGAAGGACTGATGGCAGGTGGACCAAGGCAGTCATAGAATGGATCCCACTTGATAAAATGAGTCCACGAAAGAGACAAGATGGAGTGACATCAGCAAGTATTGCGGGCCCAATTGGCAAAAGAAAGCTCAGGACTGTATTGGTTGGAAACATGTGGAAGAGGCCTTCATCCTGCAATGGACAGACAATGGCTAAAACGTTGTTGTTGTTGTTGTTGTTGTTGTTGATGATGATGATGATGATTAAGCCAAAAGAAAAACCTACCTTGTGGCAGATCATAATGCAACTGGTTGCCAGTTGCCAATTTAATTTACTCCAAATGGGATCATTCAGCCAAGCATATGGGTGATCACATTTCTCCTGTTAAACCCTTCACCCCAGCAGGGCAGAGTATGGCTTAAGAGCCCCTTCATACTTTTCTGTTTTTCTGTGGAGAATTAAATATGTGTAATGGAATTAGCTGAGATATTATAAAAAAATTACATGGTGTAAGTATTCTTTTTAGCAACAGTATCCTTCAGCTTGTGCTCAACCCCTAATTACTCCATGGCTATGTTGAGTAGATTTCTTGGCAATCAACCATGCAGAAGCCTTTTCTTCAAACTCAGACTCGCCTTCTTCCTCTTCCTCTTCTTCACAGAACATGGCCAAGGCAAAGATTGTCGTTGTTGGTGCTGGTCTGATTGGTTTATCCACTGCTGTGTACATATCGGACTCCATTACAAACTGCAGTGTGTCTATCATGGCTGATAGGTTTTCTCCTAACACGACCAGCGACGTTGCTGCAGGAATGCTTATCCCACATCTTTATCCAGGCGAGCAAAATTTACATTTCGAAAAGCAAAATCTGAAGTTGTCCAAGTATTTATATTATGCCTATTCCCCCGCCCCCCCAATTTTTACTTTGTAGCCCCGAAATCAATTTTCTAGGAAGTACAGCTGCAGTTTCAATGGATACTCTTCCAGCCTTTTAACTGGTACATTTTGAGTAAGACAGCTGAAGCTGTTGTAATTTATTCAGAAAGAGACACTATCTGCTTATCTTTAAGACTGGATACCTTTCTAAAATTTCCAGAGTAACTCCATGCTGTATATGATGGTCCAAGCTATTACTTTTCCTGGACAGTGTTAAGGTGTTAAGTGTTAAGTCCCCAAATAAATTGTCCATGTTAGGAAGAGTCTATCTTATCTTGCATTTTGGGAATAATACTTTCCTGCCATTTTACACATAACCATTCTAGTTGTACATATATTATATTCCATGACACAGCTGTTGTGGATGATAGTGATGATGACGACGACGATGATGATACAAATTGTGTTTGGCAATAGGTTCCCAACACATGCATATGTTCTACATTTAAAAAAAAAATTTCATTTATATGCTGCCCTTCTCCAGAGATTCAGGGTGGCTTACAACCTCTTGAAACATTAGCCTTCATTCTTTGTATATACCTGCTTATTAGGGGCAGTCCGCCCCCCAAGCGGTGTTTTTACAAAGTCAGCTTAATGCCCCCAATAATCTGGGTCCTCAATTTACCTACCTCGGAAGGATGGAAGGTTCAGTCAACCTTAAACCTGGTGAGATTTGAATTTGCCTTAATTGCAGGCAGCTGGCAGCTAAGTGCTACTTAACAGCACTTTAAACTGCTGCACCACCGAGGCTCTTGGCCTATATGGGATTTTTCTACTTCATCTCTAAATGTTCACGTGATTTTGATTTAAGCTCCTCATTTCTTGCATTAGACTCTACAAAGCGGGAGTCTCGGTTAGGTCAAACTCTGATGCTGACTTACTGCACTTGCTCTCCTAATAAGTAATTAATTTAGTCAAATTCTGAAGGGCATCAATAACAGAATAACCAGGAGTGGAAGAAGATTTCTTGGAACCATTTTTTGCTCAGGATACTCTTTATGGTTGCCCTCATTTTGTGAGAAAAATTTAACATACTTATAGGATTTTCTCTTTCACTTTTTAGCAATTACAAATGGGATGGCCTACATTCCCTGTAAAATCAGCAGGCTGAGGCCGCCTCAGAGGTTGCCCACTGGGTCTGCCATTGTGTCTCAATGACTATGCAACAGCCTCTTCTTTATTCTGAATTCTTGTCCAGAGTAATAGGCGGAAGCTTGTTAAAGAGACAGCCAGTCTCAAAGTAAGGGGAAATTTTCTGACAGTGAGAACCATTGATCAGTGGAATAATTTGCTTCCTGGAATTGTGGATGCTCCATCATGGGATTTTTTCAAAAAATAATCTGGAGAGCCATTTGGGTTCATATAAGGCTCCTGACTTGAGCAGGGGGTTGGACTAGAAGACCTCCCAGGTCCCTTCCAGGCACATGATTATTGTCCCCAACAATCTGGGTCCTCAGTTTACCTACCTCAGAAGGATGGAAGGCTGAGTCAACCTTGAGCCTGGTGAGATTTCAATTCACCTTAATTGCAGGCAGCTGGCAGTTAAGTGCTACATAATAGCACTTTAGTCCGCTGCACCACCAAGGCTCAGTGTTCTGTTCTATAAATCCTATAACTACCTCTGCATCTCACCATATGAACTAGCCATTTATTTTGGGAGCTAGTGGCTCCTGTTTTCAGCTGCACTTACAGTTAGGACTCACAGGAAGAATCAACCATCATTTTATGTAATTAGCCTTTATGCAAACCAAACTATGGTCTCACATCACTTTATTCCACATGTTTAGCAAAATAGGTCATTAGGAAGAGTTCTGCTCTTGTTGGAGGAGAGGAGTGGGAAAAAGACCATGGTGATTTCTCCTTCTCCTCTATAACTTCTTGTGTTTTTGGAAAATTGGTCCTGGAGGTCTGGGTGATCTCCCAAAATAGCATGAATAGTATGGGGATGCTGTTGGGTGTGTGTGTGTGTTCCAGAGACCCCATCTTTGTCCCTTTCCTCCTTTTGGAATCTCTGCTTGATTCTCAAAACCTTCCATTAGCAGTTTCTATCCAATAAATACATTTCAGTGCAGCTCATTTTATGTCTGCTTTTTTTGGGGGGGGGGGGGGGATTTTCTTAAAATGCTTTCCCTCCATTTGAAATGTGTTTTCTTTCTTCTCTACAGGCACACCTGTTGATCAGCAGAAGCAGTGGTTTAGGGAGACTTTTGACCACCTGTTATCCATCTGTAATTCCCCAGAGGCCCCAGAAGCTGGGATTCATTTGGTATCTGGGTGAATATAGAGTTCATTAATGCTTTTTGTTTCCTTTCAGCATTGTGCCAAGCGAGCTTCTTTATTAGGGCAAATTCGGGAGTCATATAATACTGGTGGGGACCAGGAGAGAACCCTAGTCTTCAGTTCTGCAGAAGAAAAACAGAATACGAACATTTATTTTAGAATTATATCTCGTGATCCTTAAACTGGATTCAGAATTTATTTAGGGAAACATTATTATGTTGCACTGGCACTTGCTTTTCTCTTCTAGAAATGTGAGTTTCAGTTTTCAAAAACTTGGGCTCGGGCCTATTTTATTTATTTGTTTGTTTGTTTGTTTGTTTGTTTGTTTATTTATTTATTTATTTATTTATTTATTTATTTATTTATTTATTTATTTATATTTCCATTTATATGCCGCCCTTCTCTGGAGACTCAGGGCGGCTTACAATGCACTATAGGAATTGCCTTCATTCTTTGTATAGACCAGCTTATTACGGCTTTCGGAGGGCCCTAAGCGGTGTTTTACAAAGTCAGCTTGTTGACTTACAGAGTCACCTTATTGCCCCCAACAATCTGGATCCTCAGTTTACCTACCTTGGAAGGATGGAAGGCTAAGTCAACCTGGAGCCTGGTGAGATTAGAACTCACACTCATTCATTGACTTCTCACAGTACTTTATATTCAAAGGTGTAAAGGAAATAAAATCATGGACAGCTGGCCACCAAAGGTTGTGGCTGGGGAGGGTTAAACATTCACCTCTGGTTATTGATGCTCTCAGAAAGAATTTGGAAACCTGGAAGGTAATAACAAAAAGGTATCCTCTAGACAATATAAGACCAGGTTACTAGCATTAATCCCAGAATGGGCTCTGTTGAGCAGAGAGAATAGTTTAGTTCTGCCCTTATTGTATATGGAGCAGTGTAAGAGGACATGTCGAATAGACTCGACCTCGGCTCGGTCGCAAGGGCATAGCCGTTCGCAGACTAGCAGCTTCTTAAAATGCCCCTCCAACAATGCTGAAGGCAAGACGTTGAAGCGAGCTAGGGAGAAGGCCCTTCTATATTTGGGCATGGTAAGAGAATAAAGGTATGAGGCCATCCTTAAACCATAGCTGTTAAACTGGTTGTAGATCAATGGGGAGCAGGTTTTGTTAGCTCTGGCTCTTAGATATTGCAAATCTAAGTCAACTAGCCGTTGAACTACTCTGGATTGGGCCTCCTCAAGACCATAGGCTTTGTATTCCTTTGTATTTTGGTCTGGGACTGCAATAAATTGTTGCTGTTGTTGTTGTTGTTGTTGTTACTATTATTATTATTATTATTTTCAAAGGCAGGGTTGGCATTAATTGCCAGTTATCAGCAAGTACCGTAACATCAGCAGATAGAATCGCTGTCAAGTCCTGCCTCTGGGCTTCCCACCATGCATTTGATTGTTGACTGTGACAAATAGAATGCGGTGCTAGATTGATCTTGGGTACATTTAGTTGGACTTCTCTTTGTTTACACAGAAAGTTGTGATGGAATTGGGAAGTTTGGGTTAGGCTGAGCAGAGGGAGGGGGAAAAAAATCTGAATATGACCATGTCTCAACTGGGGGAAAAACCCTAAGGTTGTATTTGGGATGGGTGGGTCACAGTACTGAACACGATCCATTTGTCTTGTTAATTGACTCTGCCAGTGGGGCTGATTATAAATATCTTCTATACAATATATCATTTATGTAGAAGGTATATAATCAAAGCTCCTTCTAATATTTGGAGGCTGCAGGGCAAATGTAAAGTTACATGCAACTATACATTGCCTCACCCTGTTTTGCTTGCACAAAACAGTATTTTTGTACAACTAACCATGAGATATTTATAGAACACTGGATTACTAATTATCATTACCTCTTTTTTCTACTTTTTTTTAGCTGAGTTATTGGAAAATTCCAGTCTATGGGTAGAATCAGTTGCTTACAAAACCAGTTTCAAAATAAGAAAACAGTGGATGTATGCAATCGCAGAAGTTTGTATGCTCTTGCAGTCAATACTTGGTGACATTGTTTTTCAGACCACTTTTGTGTGCTGTTCAGGGGTCAACTAAATGACTTGCCTGCTCTTTAGAGCAGTCCTTGGTTCATATCTTCTATATGTCTATAGCTGTAAAGTGGCCATGTTGCCAGTTGAGACTTAACTCCAGTCACACTCGTCACCAAGAGGCAGTACATGACCAGGTTCATCGTTATTTAGTTTCCTCAGATGTAAGTAACCAGGCTTATTCTATGGGATTCAAACCCTTCACCAGGAATTAAACTCATAGACCATCACACGTTTAGATGACGGCATACGATGGCATATGGTGCATTGGCTTTAAGAGCTACCCAAGTCCTAAGGCTTTCAGGAAGGGATGTCTAAAAGTTCCATCAAAATAGCGTACATACAGTCCACTTTGCCTTAAGCTCTCCAAGCAGAGAAATAACAGATGTTATCTTAGGTCATGCCCCCAAGTACTGTATTCCCCACATGGGAAGTCCTGGAAATCCCCATATAGCTCTAGCAGAGATTTTTCTTGGTCTCGCCATGCTTGATATTTATTTATTTTGCTTTGGTAGTTAAGTTTAATATTTTTTAAAAAATGTTTTCCTAGTTGAACTTGCTGCTTGGAATAATTAGAGATACCCTTTGTCCTCTTTTATAAGCATGAATTGTCTTTATTTTCTAAGTCTCAGATAAATGCTTAGAGGAGCCCATGAAAATCAGAACCTGAGAGGTTAAAAAGATTAGAATGGCAAACTGTAGCCTACTGAATCATTTACTTCTTCAAGCCTGATTAACAGTTTTATGGTGACAACAACAACAAAGTAGCACTGAAACAACTGGAATAGTATCCAAACTTCTATATCTACATATTCACTGTTTTCTTATGAATTTGTGAACAGTGAATAGTTAATACGTATTCAAATCTGCAAAAATATATGTTTAATTATGGAACATGTAGAAACTGTGGCAGCTTCTATTTATTTAAAGATAATTAAAACATACAGTTTGACTGGTGGTGCCTAAACATCATATTAATATGTGGATTAGGAACTCAGTTTTGCTGGTTTTATTTGGTGAATTTTTAAAAGCTTGGTTTTGAAAAAAATATTTCAGGGTGGGAAGAGAGTGTTAACACCAAGAATTTCTGTGTTTTACACTCTTGTTCTCTTGAATATGAACAAGCTGGCAAATATTTAAGGACATTCCTGAGGAGAAGATGCCATTCTGGTCTGATGTGGTTCTGGCCTTTCGCTCAATGACTGAAAAGGAGCTGAAGAAATTTCCACAGCACAAATATGGTCAAGCTTTTACCACACTGAAATGTGACTGCCCATCGTACTTAATTTGGCTGGAGAAAAGGTATGGGTTTTTATTCACCTTTTTTTTTAGATTGAAATGCAGCAACACAATGATCTAAAACATTTGGTGCATTTTACACTTAATCCTTCATTTCCCCACTTCATTGGTCTTTTCCTGTCAAACTTATATGATGCTGGAACGTAAAAACGTATATGATGAAAGCTTTGTCAAGAAACAACCCAAGATCCATTTATCCCGGCAGCTTCTTTCAACAATGATTGTAGAAACTGAAGAACATGCCTGTTGGAGCAGACCAGCTTCTTTGCTCAGGCAATGGTCAAGCCAAACTCATGAGATGCCATCAGGCAGGATATGAAGATGATTGCTCTCTAGCATGGTTGGTTTCCATGAACTGGCTAATATGCCAATTTCTAGATTTAAAGTATAATTTTTTCAACAACATTAGTAGCCTTATTCTTTTATGTAAATTGATGGCCATAACCACAGTCTGTAGAAGTTTGTTGCATGGATTAAAAATGATAGAGGAACAAAATGCATCCTTAAAGCTATCCGGGAATACCAATCATTCAATTTTATTTGGTGAAGTTGGATTCTAATATCAGCTGGATATTAATGTGTGCTCAGAAATGATTTTCTTCTTTTTTCACCAGGCACAGTGTAGCATTTACACCTGTACCTGTGTGCGGAACTAAGCTAGTCATCATCATTACATCTTACCTCAAGGAGAATTTTTACGCCTAAATAATATATGCATTGTCTGGTTTTTAGTCATGAATTTATCAGCCTCCAATGTTTTGGGCAAGCTGATGTTCTTTGTGACTTTTCCCAGCCTGCTGCTGGCTGGTTATAATGCTGGCTGGAGAGGACAGGAGTGATGGCCCAGCCTATCTAGAGGCACTTTACTCAGGAAGACAGCTTTTATGTTATAGGCCAGAGATCCCTTTTAAATATTTGGACATTTTTACAGTTTTGCATTCAAGAGTGAGGTGACGGAGAGTACAAGTCAAGTATTACCAACAGTTAGCTGGTCATTAGGTTGTATTGCTGTTTTGTACACCGTATTCAGCTCTGGGCTTCTTGTTTTACAGTAATTATCTATGAGCGCTTTTTCTTCTTCTCCCAATCCTACCTGCTGTCTCTTGAGACACACGGGCCCTGTCATGTTTCACTTTTTAAACAACACTGAACACAGCACTGAGGCTCAGTGAAGCTGCGGGAACCATTTAATATTTGTCAGGTGGGCTTGTGGGCAGAGTCTTTGGTTGCCTCTCATGTCTGTTTTGCTCTTTTGTGATTTCCCACAGGAGTTTCCTTTCCTCAGTGCAGTGCCCCGGCACAAACCCATTGCATTGGGGGCTGATTGGCTTTCCTGAATGATGGCATAGGTCCAGTGAGCTGAAAAACATGATTACAATTTCTCCTGATAAATGGGCAGTTTATTAAACATCATTTCAGTGTCCCAACCACTATGTCTGGTACTTTATCAAAAGACACCCAAAGGGAATCAGTTAATAACCGCTTGACTGGAATGCATGAACCACTAGAGTGGATAATAAGAATTTTCATTGGGAGGCAGCCTCTGCTCTGAAGGTGGCGTAGCTTGCAAATGTATTCAGTTATAAAAAGTTCTGCCAAGTTCAAATCTTAATGTTGGCACAAACTGGGAAATAGGAAACTAAGATTGAACTTTAACAAATATGCCCTGTGACGATATTGTGTAATGTCCGGCAAAGATTCACATGCTTCATTAAGCAGTCCAGGACTTTGGGATGAATGCTTGGGTAGCAGGAGTTCTTTCGTCCGTGTTAAGTTCTAATTGTTGCTTTTTATTAACTGGGCAGATTTCCCAAATCAGACTTCTCAGAATGTCTGGGGGTCAAAGAGGATGGTGCTTTTGAGCAGAAACCCAACAGCACTTTTACCCACTAGGATCCCAATCCATATCATAAAGAAGAACAGACTTTTTTAAAAAATAGAATCCTGTGAATTTCTTCTGCAAAAATGAAAATTTGGGACATTTTGGCTTGAGAACAAAACTATCATTTGCCTAGAAATAAACTGAACAATGCATGCAAACTCAGATCTAAGCAGAATATCAGTCCTGTATTGTCTTACATACAGCGAAGACAAAACGGCACAGGGAAACTTATTTACTAGTGATTTCCTCATGATTTTCATAAAATTCAGAATCTGCTTGAAACAGATTTATTTATTTATTTATTTATTTATTTATTTATTTATTTATTAATTATTATTTTTTTGCAGTTTCAGGCTGGATGCATCACTTTGATGACACTCCTATCTTACACAGTATCTTGAAACTTAGTTTTTACAAGTGCCATGTGGTATTAAGCCCTAATAAACAAAAACCTAGTATTTTTGTGGAAACAGAAAACTCAGTGGCATTCTTTGGATGCTGACTGCAGTTTTTGTAGATCCACATTAAAGAAGGGAACGAATTCTGGTGGCAGGGGGAATCTATAATTAGTTGGACATTTCCCATATGTTATTCAAAATCTGTTCTTCACTACAAAACACAAGCACTACTTTTAAAAAAAAAATGCCATCAATCATAATTTTAATGAATAGAATAGAATAGAATAGAATAGAATAGAATAGAATAGAATAGAATAGAATAGAATAGAATAGAATA
>JANHFR010002226.1:73004-83687 GCA_032468015.1 Mimophis mahfalensis | reverse complement strand
AGCTAACTTTGTAAAATGCCGCGTGGGGGGGGGGCAAGAGCCCTAATGAGCAGGCATATGCATAGAATGAGGGCTGTTGCTGAGCACATTGTAAGCCGCCCTGAGTCTTCTACAAAGGGTCTAAAACTCCCTCCTTGCCCAAAGAAAATCCAGTCACCCAATATTTGCCTTGATTGACGTGATTCTTCTTTTCATTTGAACTTAAAACTGTTGACTGAACCACCACTTTGAAATCTCAGATTTAATATTACATTAGAAAATATGTTCTTTGCGGTCACCTTCCACTCTTTTCTTTTGCAGTTTCATTTTTTCACTTTTACTGAACAGCAATCTCACTAGTTTTATTTTAGCACCAATACAGGCATACCAGATTACAATCACCATCACCATCACCATCATCATCATCATCAGGAATCAGACTTGACCAGACCTGATATGGGCTCAGTTAATGCCTTTCTCTTCAACTATCAGTTGGAGAAGACTGCAATCCAACCTTGGAAGCTCACTGGATCACAGTTTGCTTTCTGGAGTTGTGGGTGCTCCATCAATGGAGGTTTTCATTCAACAGGATGGACAGCCATTTGCCCAGGATAGCATAAAGATTCCTGCTTTGGGCAGGGAGTTGGGCTAGGAGATGCTCAAGGTCCCTTACAATTCTATGATTTTTCTCAAGAAATAAATGAACAAGTATAATCAGAGTTGGTAGTCAGCCAGTTCCGACAGGTTCTGGAGAACCGGTAGCAATAATTTTGACTGGTTCAGAGAACCGGCAAATACCACCTCTGATTGGCCATCAACATAGCCACGCCCACAGAACCAGCAGTAAAAATTTTTGAATCCCACCACTGAGTAGAATGTTTTTGACTCATTTACTTGGGTTCTCTTTCTCTAGTTTTAGGACTTACACGGAAAACAGATACGTCATATTTATGCAGAAATATTGACAATTCGAAGTGGTTCCCAAACTTTTAAGCAACAGTATACATATAATAACCTGGGATTGTGACTAGACTAATGGAAAAGTATAGAGAAAATCGGCTGCAATTATTTTTTGGGTTTGTCCTGTTACTGTCAAATGCAATCAAACTTCAGCTTACCATTCCCAGACTCTTAAACTCTTGTCATCTGATGTACTCACAAATCTTCGGTTTTCATCCACAAAAACAATGGTATTGACAGCCCCCAAATGTCTATCGTATTCCTGAACAATTTCTCCGCTTCGAATATCCCACTGCAGGGGAAGACAAGCATGATTTTTTCCCAAAATTTGAACGGAATGATACCCAGCATTTGCAAAATTTTATGGAAATATTCTAAAATATCTACATGTTAGAAAACCTAACTCAACTCTAAAAAGAACTTTAAAGGGAAATAGCCTACTTGCAACTGCAATGAAGCCATTCAAATGAAATTTTGCAAGCTGAGCTGAAACTATATCGCTCTAAAAAAATTAGGAAGCTTTGGGGTTACCTGTACAATTTTCTTATCCGACATTCCTGCTACAAAAAGATTCTGCTTATCTTCATCAGGATTGAATTTGACACAGTAAGGAACTTTCCTGTTGGTGAATCTTGAAATACACTGTCCTAGAGTGAAAACAGTTGAACAGAAAGATGTTCACTTCTTAGAGCTTTCAAAGTTTGGTTTTAAGACAGCTGAATGGAGGGACCCGCTAGTCTAAAGACTTCCTGAAAACCAGAAGGGAAGGGGGATGCATCGGAGTAAAAAGAGAGAGTTTGTGGGGGCAATTACAGTGTTTAGAGAAGAAGGCACAGTTTCGGGGCACTGTAACTCTATACAGAATAGTAATTTGTAAATCATTTGGCAATGATGGACTAACCTATTCTAAGAAGTGACAGCAGTTGACAGAGAAATATTCTTGCCCTGAATAGTAATAGCACTTAGACTTATATGCCACTTCACAATGCTTTATAGCTCTCTCTAAGCAGTTTACAGAGTCAACATATTGCCCCCAACAACAATTTGGGTCCTCATTTTACCGACCTCGGAAGGATGGGAGACTGAGTCAACCTCCAGCCGGTGAGAATCAAACTTGTGTTACTAATGATGGTAAATATCTGAAACTCAGGGTTGAATGAGGGGTCCTTGGTGCTTTCTGAATTTGGCTGTTTTCTTGCAGATGTTTCATTACCCAAATTAGGTAACATCATCAATGCTCATGTTTATGTGTGTGTTAATAAAAAAAATTAAGGCAGAGGACAAAAATAACCAAACCAATCAGTAGGAATATCTTATATACTTAGACAAACCATTAATCTGTCTAGCCTGCAACAATTAGCAATGGACTCTGCAGAGTTTATGAAGGAATCTTTTCTAGCTTTTCTTGAACATACTAAACAGAGAAGTCACAAAAAGGAAGATCTGCTCTTTTATTGAGCTGTAAGTCCGCCTTTTCCATCTCAGCACATGCATATACTGTATTGACTGACGTGTTTTTATGTTATGGAACTATCCTTTAGTGTATCCTAAAAGTATCTTGCATCATTAAGAGAGCAATGACGTATCCTGCTTGAAGTTTATTCTTTGGAAAAATGCACATTACATAAACAATCTTTCCATGCATACAAATACCTGTTTCAGTGTCCCACAGTTTGAGATACCGGTCATATGCAGCACTGAGGAATTGGTTCCCAGCATTATTAAAGCATATATCCCTAACAGCTTTACTGTGTCCTACAAGATGGAAACCATACCATTAGAATTGAAGAGAACCAGAATTTAAACCTCTAAACAGAACACAAGCATGGTATATAATTCAACACAACCCACAAAGAATTTTGAAGTGGCAGAACATGAAGGCTGGATTCAGGCTATGGCTTTATTTATTCCGCCCTGCCCTTATTTGTAGATTAGAGACCCCTGTCTAGCATGGTGGAGACTAGCACTACAAAGAATTACAAACTGGTAAATGTACATATGCTAATTTGTACAAGTATGGTTCTCAAATCAGCAGTAAATATGAAGGCAAGCATTCACTTCAATAAATTACAGAATCTATTAGACTTTTTGTCATGGACTGACTTCTCAAAATATAATTGCAAAGAAATGAAGCAGGTCTATCTCAATCAGTACTTGATCTGTTTTGTAGGATCCCTGTGTCCATAAACACAGGGAGAGGATGAGGTGAGAGGATATTTCCGTATACAGCCTACAGAGTCAACATGGTTTTATTTTCCCTTTGAAGCTTTCCCATCTGGAGAACATGGCAAGGGGAGCTAAGTAGTTCCCATATTTAATCTCACAAGTCTCTCTAAAAGTATGTGGAAAACAACATGGATTTAAAAAAAAAATACATGTTTTATGGAGAAATCTTTTCATAATTCTGGTGAAGATGAAGACTAGTTATTTAATGATTAGCTCTAGCCCTAACAATATTCACTGAGGTAAAATATTTTTATCCTGTTGCTATTAACAGGTCTGGCTGATAATAAATAATTAAAACCACTTTTAAAATAACAATATCCACTGCATTACAAAACTAAAATATCTTATCTGAAAATCATCCAAATGTCAAGGCTTTGATTATACCTGTGTCATGTGTATTGTTTCTTGGTGAAAAAGATATGTAGGAGCAGCAGATGCCAGGTTCAGAAAGAGTAAATTTGTGCTTTCACGCTCAAATCTTGTTTGCCTTTTACTTAAGTTCATGAATATGCCCACCAACCTCCAAATTTTGGGAAACTTTGGCTTACATAAAGCCTAGACACCTCAGTCATGCACATGCAGAGTCATTTAAAAAAATAAGAATAAATAATATTACCAATGAATGTTCTCAAACATCTTCGTTCACCGTACACTTCCCAGAGCTTTGGGGTGGAGGAAAATACAAATTTAAATAGAATCACACATAGCTGTTACATATACAAAGACTTCGTTTTAAAACCAACCCATCTTCAAATATAAACTTTTGTACAATTCGTATACTCAAGCATAGGTAAATTAAAGCATCAAATCCCCTTACTGAAATCTTTGCAGCTCAGTTAAAGAAAAGGAGAAACTGGAGTCATGTACATGACATTTGCTTTGCTAAACAAGGAAGGTTCTCTCACCACTAGTAGTACAGTATATATTGCATACCACAGATGTATACTTTGTGTGTATAGCACAAATATATAAATAAAAAAGTGTAGGGGAAGTGACCAAGGCACATCCTAATTTGATTATAAGAGAGGACTTTGAGTTGGCCAATCTGAGAATCTTTACTACTGCGAGTTCTGCCACCTATGGTCGGCATCCATGCTCTTCCAGATTTAGTTAAGAATTCCTGGGAGGTGGCATGTGGTGATCCAAGTAATGACTAATGTCTCTTTGTGGGAAGGAATGATTCCACCAGCCTTGACAGAGGTGGTTCCTCAACCCCTTAAGAGACCATTCTTGGATTCTAGGAATTTGGATATATTCTGTTTGGTCTCCTGGGGAGTTGATGAAAGCATTATTGCATTGTTTATGATGAACAGCTAAAAGAATTAGTGAAGGATATAAGACCAATGAGAAGACACACTTTAAAAAAATAAAATAAAATTGTAAGCTGAACTGGGGGAAAATGGATATGGAGGAAAAGTGAAGGGAAGAGTGAAAATAGAATGAATGCAGGAAAAGTATGTGTCTCACAAAAAATGAATAAAAATGGGCATAAGAAAAGATTATAGGCAGAAGCTGTATGAAATGGGGTGAAATTATGTGACAAAGAACCATAAAAATGTGCCAAGTTATTCTACTGGGAAGCATGAAAAAGAACACTTGCAGAATGAAGTGAGAGGGGTTGTGAATGAAAAAGATTATTGATGATTGCTGCAAAAATGATGAGAGAAAAATATTATATAACAAAGAAGAAAAAGATAGCTGCAAAAATATTCAAAAGGAAATAATGGTTAGTATTTTAACAATCCAAACTATTTTTCAGAAATACGGGTATTGAGGATTAATGCACAGGATCAATACAAGCATTTTTATACCACAAGATCCTGTTATGTATAACCAACATTCTCCTCTTTTAACATTATTGCATTGATTGTTTATGATGAACAGCTACAAGAATTAGTGAAGAATATAAGACTGATGTGTAATGGCTTTGCTTTACCAGTTACAAGATCTGTCCAAAACATTTATTTAGCTACTGAGACATAGAGAAACCCTGACTCTCCACATATTGAGTTATAGGCTACTTTCAAAAATCCTAAATTAGCTTGGCCAACTATGAAGGATATTGGGAATTGCAATTCAGCAAATCTCCACAACTATGGGTATAGCAACTGTTTTAAATGAATGTGTTTCTTACTAAATAAGCACTTAACAGACCTTAAAAGTTATAATTCTGGATGGCCCTGGCAAAAGCATGACAATTGCTACTGAATTTACATTAATGAAAGCATTAAAGAGCAAACGTAATCACAACAAAATTAAAGCAGGGATAGTATATGCTTTGAATCCATTTACCTTAATTTTACAGTCCATGGAACAAGATAAGAGCAGATGGCCAGAAAGAGGAAATAGCCTGACAGCACTGACTCCCTTAAACAAAAACATAACTATGAATATGTATGCATTTTCCTTTTCAGAATATGTATTTCAGTACCATATATCATTTTCACGTGCTTCTAGTACCATTAAGTTTTGGTGCACATAGGACAGCAACAGTTCTACATCTCCCAAGACACATCAATGACTAGGCTTTGATTTGGTTTTGTCTTCTAATTTTCAAGGCCAGTATATTATGACTGCTATATATTCTAAAGTTTGGGCAGTTTGGGATAAGCCCCTTTTCTAACATGCTGGGAAACCGCAGTTACTCAAGGTTAACAAATAGCTCCTATAAAGTCACAAAATGTGCATGAAATCAAATCACAACAATACTTTTAATTCTAAAAAAAGAAGAGTTAATGCCAAGATAGATATGTATATGGTCACATTTCATGGAAAAAGCCTGATAGTCTACATAGACCATTTAATATCCACAATCTGAATAGTGGTTCTCCATACCACTAACCAACTAATATTAATATGCAGTGAAAGATGAGCATTGAGATACTGCAATTCAAAAGTAGCTATGACTTAATGAAAAAATGTCTTCCCTTCAGCTACGGAAAGAAGTTTGCTACTCTATCATATGGCTGGCCTACCATATTATTATCATTATCATTTGACCTAGTTATTACATTATTTTGAGACTTCCATACTTCCTGTAAACATGGCCATGCAAAAATGGGAAATTCTTCAGGCAAAAATGGAAGATTTTTGAGCCATAGAAACTACTAGGACCAGTGAGGTTTGGAATGTATACCTTGACACTTGCTGTGAACTCATCAAAATCCTCCCACAATCACACAAAAGACTTCATAACCTAGCACTTTAACGCTTGGCATTTTCCCCAAGTCTTCATATTATTAACAGGTACCATTGGTTTCCATGAATGAGCACCATTCAAGACTAGATCTCTAAGGCCAATGGTTTTAATATATAGATGTGAAAAATACTTTGATTCTGAAGTGTCTTGTTTTTGAGTCTGAAACAGCTGCTTTGAGTTAAAAATAGCTTGTTTTGATTATTCTGGAAGTGTTTTGAGATTAAAACATCTGTTTCCAATTCGAAACACAACAGTTTCAAGCTGAAATTACTCCCAGAATGGTTGAAACAACTTATTTTAAATGTAAAATAATATCTGTATTTTAAAAGCAACTTATATGGAAAAGTAGCGATAACTAGCAGAGATAGGCTAGAAATTGGGAATAAAATTGACATACAGTAATAAAATTTGTCTAGTAATATCCTGTGCAATTTCCCTCCCAACATTTTGAAATTCTGGTGAATTGGGAACAGGCTTTATCTAATTATAATCAATGAAAGGACACAAAGACACAAAAGAGGAAAATATAATTTTCAGGTGTTCCTTACCTTTGTATGACCTGACCATACATGGATTTGTTTCTTAGGAAGATAACATTTTTCAGGGGGTACTGTCGAACGTAGGTTAACACCAACATCCTGAGGAACATGAAGGTAAGATCTCCCTTGATAGTCATACATTTCTTTGACTGAAAGAAAAAAAAAGAATGAATTAGTAGAAAATAGAAAATTCACACTATCAGAGAAATAAAAGACTAATTCAATCAATGTTAAGGTGGCTGTGACTAAAATGAAGTGTGTCCAGTGGCCCTCAGTTCAATTTCTTTGGATAGCTTCTTTTAATACTGATAAATATTTAGCTCAAATGCAGTTTGTTTCTATCCTTGAGCTGTCTGTGCACATTTGTATTCATCTGTCCACCCAGTGAGGCCACATCTCTTCAGGTCCTGTCCCTCTGACTGGGACTTGGAAGCAGGCATTCTCCTTATCCAGATCCCTCCTTGGAACCCCTTCCTAGCAGAGATCAAATCACTTTTGACTCTATTGGGCATGATGACTGTTGGCCTCAGATCAGGAAAGAGCAAGTGGTAACTGAAGGTGGGATCTGTTTTACCTCACTTTCCAGTTTTAAAATCTTACTTAATTCAATCATTTTGTATGTATACTTGAAACTTTAGATTGTCTTTTATGTTAATGCTATTTACTGCCCTGAGTCATTGTGAGAAGGAAAGACATAGAAGCAAAATGAATACATAAATAAGTTCACTGAGACCTTAAGAAATATTAGATCGTTAACATGATTTGACAAGAAGTTTAGATTTATGGCAGGATAGACATGCACATCTTTTTTTTAAAAAAAATGCTGTTATTTAAAATAATCTTTGCGATATATGTAGATGTGGCACCTCTCTTGTCTTGGAGGACATTCCACAGGAATGAATGAATGAATGAATGAAATCAAATGAATGAATGAATGAAAATATATATATGTATGTATGTATGTATGTATGTATGTCTTGGTGTATTCGGGTCTTTTCCCATGTAAGGTTGAGGGTACCTTGGCGACGTTTCGATGAGGTCATATATATATATATATGTATGTATGTATATGAAAATATCCTAATTGCTTAGTTTCATCTTTCAAGCTCATTGGCAATATGGAAGAGAGTGTTCCATTGACTGGAAAAGGAAGTCATAAGGGAAAAAAAACCAAAATCCGATGACATGCATTCCTAGGACCATGACTAATAGAACTGGTTGCAGAAAGAGAAAGATGCATTATGTCTAGAAAGATTATGATGTAAAGCGAGGAAACAGCAAAAGCTTTTCTCCGTGTTGCTATACATTTTTCACATCAACACCAAAACTTTATGACTACAACTTCAAACTTTAACAGCAAAAGCTATGAGTTTTAATTACATTATTTCTTTGGAAGAATAGTAAGATTAACTGATGTTAAAATATTTTCTTCCTCTCCTGCATCAAGGGCATCTCTCTACTGAATCTGGTGTGCATGGGAGAGAAGTGCAAATTGTGGACTGTACTCACTTAAGGTCGTTTATCAATAAATTCTTATTTTCTCTCAGCTGCTACAAATATATTTCTTTCTGTTTTATATTTTAATTTGTCTTAATTTGTTTTATGATTGTTGCCACCCAGAATCCCTTGTCTGAAATGGGCGAGTATAGAAATTTAATAAATAAATAAAAATACATAGATTAAAAAAAACCCTCTTACAAATATAAAGATCCAGGTGCCTATAGAAACTACCGCATTTTTTGCACTATAAGATGCACTTGACCATAAGACGCAGTCACATTTTTGGCCAAAAAAGGGGCATACAGAGGCTGAAAATGAGGCGTATGGACAGGGCTTTGGCAATATTCCTTCCATAAGATGCACATAAGACATTTCCACCCACTTTTGGGAGACAAAAAAGTGCGCATTATGGAGTGACAAATATGGTACATCAAAAGGAGTTTGCAAATTAAAAACCAAAGAGCTGACTTTTGAGATGAATATCCAAGCAAATGACATTTCCAGAGTGTTCCCAATAGCTCAATCTGCCACGTCTTAAGTTTAACTGCAAGCTGAATTTTTTCCTTAGCAAAAAGCAATTGCTAAACTTCTTTCTTATTGATTGCAGATACACACATACATAAACAGAAGCATCCACTCTGCACTAACTTCTAGCTATGACGTATTAGTTCAATAAAATACAGGTAAGGTATTATCTTTAATAGTGATACAGTGGAAAGTTGATGGCAGAAAGGCAGATGAGTCGCCAGCAGTATCACTTACCATGCAAAACTGTCTTTTCTTCGCCAGGTTTATCATCTTCATGTTTGCCCTTCTTCTGCCTTTTTGCAGTTATTTCATCCAGTTCCCTCTGTTCTTCCTAAATTGCCAAAATATTAAACATTACAACCTCTACTTCTACAGCAAAGTACAGAATTATTTATCTTCAATGAATTCTCATAAAACAAGAAATGCTATCTGAAATAATGGGCTTTGAGTAAAATTCAGGAAATTACATTGTGAACAAGTTGACTTTACATATATACTATTCACACACACAGTCATTGTGTGCGTGCATATGCTTCAGTACTCGCCATAGATAGGGTCACTCCACATATGGTCCACATAGAAAATGGACTGATTGTGTAAGAGTATTTGATAAAATACTCATCCGCTTGCAAACTTGGATTATAGTTTCCCTCCCTCCCTCTCTGTAATCAGATTCAGATTCCTTGGGAATTGTCTCCCCCATTGGAAGATCTAGCTTAGCCATCATACTATTTTTGACAGGATCTATTCTTGATGTCTTACTGATTAATGTCCAGACCTCAGAGATTTTAGATATGCTATCTTCTGCTTATTACTTTGAGATGAACTCACTTTCCTTGGTAAATGTGCTTGTTTTAACCCATTTGTATGGGTAATGTACAGGAACTATAAAGAAAATGTGCTTAGTTATGTTCTCGCATATATGCTCCTTCCCTCCTTACTTGGTGTCTTTAATAGCAGTTGCACTACAGAGAGTATATAATAGTGCTCTCTGCTTTGAGGAGACTGGAAAGGGTGCTTGTCAAGAATATCAACATTAAAACATTCCGAAGAACAGCGTCAAACACATTTGTGTGGCTGAATATGTGAGTTGTCTTCTGTGTAATGCTACAGCAAACATTTCTTTGCTTCATTTTCAGCAAAAAAATTTGGAAGATTTAGAAATTTGTTTGATGATATATTTTCTACGTTTTGCTACTTGTATCCTAGATATACAGCTCAAGATTTCAATTACAATACAGATATGGAGACTTTGTATATCAACGTCAAAATAACAACTATGGTTTAAAGTAGAGTCAGTAGTCTGAGTAGAGCTCTTGTTTTAGTAAGTGACATCTTGATGCTCTGTAATTTAAGGAATTACTTTTCAAAAGCCATCTGCATGCTTTATACCATGTAAGCTATTTTTTGTCTGATTCCAGGATATCACAGTAGCATATTGTGTAATGAATAAACACTTTTTAAAAATCAGTGATTAAGAAACCTAGTACTATTCACATACTTTAGACTTTAACTCCCATCTGCCGGCCAAAGGCAAGCAACAGAGTTGTGGGACCTGTAATTCAAAACAGCTGCATAGCACCAAGTTTCTATCCAGAATTAGAGCTCCTCTCCCATTTAAAACACAAGAAGTACAACTACATATATGAACAAGTAGGTGAGACAATATAAACAGAACGTGAGACTTCCTCATCCCAGTCTTTATATTTGGGAAAACAAACAAACAAACAAACAAACAAACAAACAAACAAA
>JANHFR010002226.1:62529-72904 GCA_032468015.1 Mimophis mahfalensis | reverse complement strand
AACGTGAGACTTCCTCATCCCAGTCTTTATATTTGGGAAAACAAACAAACAAACAAACAAACAAACAAACAAACAAACAAAGGGTACTCACTTCAGAAGGTTTTGCAACCTCCTTTTCATCAACATATTTTGCCCAAGGTCCCAAGAAGCCATCTATATTGGATGCATCATTCTCTTTGAATTTTTTCCTTTTCTCTATTTTCTTTTGTCCTGTTTCAAACACTGTTAAACCTATGATACAATAGCAAAAGATTATGTCCAGATTTAAATACAATTCTTACTTTAAGGATGACAGAATAGTCTTCTGCCTTCTGAAATATCCATTGATGCTTTCATACAAAATCAAGTTAAATCTGTGGACAGCACATTCATCATAATCCCCGTCTCATGCTCATACATGGCCAATAAAACACCAAATAGTTTTGCCAAGGTATGTGACTATGTTTATAGCATACACTACTTTTACTGCCAAGCTCTTGTTGTGGCCTATCTGCTGCTGGCCACTCCAGCAGCCAAAGCAAGAGGAGGTGGTGTGGGAATCAGAGTCAGCATCAGGGCAACCTGGGAGCTCCAAGGGGGAAGAGGGAATGGAGCTGGCAGAGAGAGACAGAGGTGGAGCCTGGTCCATCCGTCAGCCCTCAGATGAAGAGTCAACAGCCCCCAGGTCTGGAGGTGGTTGATGAAGAGGTGGAGGAACAGCTGGGTCCAGTGCCTGACACACGGCTGTGCAGAAGGCAGAGGAGACCAGTGGAAAGCTGTGGGCCAATCCTGGGAAAGGAAGAGCCACCACTGCTAGGCCCCCACCCTAGCTCTGGGGATAAAAGGTGGGGGGGGGGGGCAGAGATGAATAGGTGTGGCAAACAACTATTTATCTTCCGGCTGGATGGAATTGCTAGCCCGCAAGAGGAACCTTTTGCTGGGGCTGCTGGCATTCCTAATAAAGGAATCGTTTGAGTTCAGAGAGTTTGTCGTGTTTGGGAGCTGGGTCAGAACAGCTCTGCTCTGACTAGGTTCCATATTAGTTTTCTCCTTGTAGCACATTTATCGCATTAAGAGATAACAGAATAAAGATTCTTAGAAAACAAAAACGGCGATAACAACATGTAACCCAATACTTACTTTAGAAATGTTATCACTTGCCAAAGAAAGTGATATAAACAAAGATAAGTTAAGAAGAGGTGCTAGAGGTGGCAGTTAGTCCCCATCCCAAAACACTTTTTGAAGGCACCCATGATGTTCTTCAAAATTTTAAAATGTATCTGAATCACTCAAGTCACAACCCCATCATGAGCATGTTTTCTCATCCATCAGTGATGGTTCACCCAACACTTAATTGTTAGTTTGTGAATGCAAGAATACAAAACAGAAGATAATAATGAAAACAAGAATGAAAATCATATGTGGTGTTCCTTTACCTTGATTTTTTTCTGCTTCTTCTACAGATCCAATATATTTCGTAGATACTTCATAATTGTCTATGGAAGGATCTAGTGCATATCCTGCGGGATCAAAGCATTTTAAAGTCATTCTTTGTAAAGTATTTGTAGTGTCACAATTTTAATTTATATTATCAAGCTCACAAAAAACATTTGTCCATGGCTCACGTCCAACACACATTTTTAAACAAAAATCATTATAAATTATCAACAGATCTTAAGAATTTTCAAAGCTTTTGTTGCTATAATGCTATAAACAAGGATAATTACAATGATTTTGCATATGAGATGCATAAATGCAGAACCATATACTGTATGCCTGCCTTTCTATTGATATTTGAGTAAGCTATATGGCCAGTCTTTTACATCATATGTCCATTGAAACAGAAAGCTTCAGATCAATCTAGAGAATTCAAAAACCCTATAAAACCACTGACTGTATTTGAAGAAATAGCATTTCAGCCTTTATTGACAATGTATATTTAATTACATACATTACAATATATGTAATTCTTTTTTATTTTTAGTGATTTAACCCCAACTTTACTGCAAGGTTAAATTAGGGTTAGTAACTATCAAAAGCAGATAGAATATCTATGCTTAAAAATACTACTTTTGTTAAACTTTCTAATCTCTTGCTGTTAAGAATCTATACTATAATAATATTCTAGAGACCTATTTTTTGAGACGAGGGATGACAGATATGTCCCTAGGATTATGTGATATCTCTTGTACTTCAAATGTTCCAAAAGTAAAGATATTTCCATAGTGATTGAATGATTGAAAGAAAAAAAATGGAAGCAATATTACTGGTATTGCATGATTGAACAAAATACCTGTTTTGTCTTAAAAATTCTTACAAATAAAAAAAAATGACAGGATTCCAATCACAATCAGCTATTCACATTGCAAAGTGTGAATTGTAACATTAATCAAAAGTCAGAGATCATGCCACCAGATTGATGTGCCTTCCCGCTCCTGTCAGCACACATTTAAAGAGAAATACCATTTCCAGCGATTAGGTATTGCTTCACAGTATGAATCACGGTTAACATGAAATCAAGACTGAATCTTTTGGTATTCCACTTCACACCCCTTATATAGTTGGGTGAGCGTTCTTTGAATGATTTTCAAGCTAAGTATCCATTTAACTGTCATTCTTTCCATTCTACATTAATTGACTTACTAATCATGAGATACATGCACGTGGGGTAATTGAAAAAAGCCAAAGAATGACAAAAAGAAGTCAGTATGTGCTTCATTTATTATGGAAAAATTTGGATTGTATCAATCACATCAAGCTGTAGAATGCACTCAGAAAAATGGGAATCTCACTGTCCGCATTGTATACAAGTCAGAAAGCCCAGTCCAACCGAACATAGGGAAGCAGATTGGCTGCAGGTTATCCAAGGAGTGCAGCAAGACTGCATACCCTTCTCTTATTCATTCAACATATATGCAGAATATTTATCAGGGGAAGCAGGATTCGAAGAAGAGTGCGGTTGTAAAATTGGAGGAAAAAACATCAGAAGCTTGACCCATGCTAATGACACTTACTTGAGAGCCAAAAAACGCAGAGGATCTGTAAGACTAATATTGAAAGTCAAAAGGCACAATGACAAAAATGGAAGTAAAATAAGAACAAATCAATGACAACAGATGTTTTAGGATTGAGAATAAAAATATCTGGTGGGTATATGTCCAAGAAAGGTTCTGCATAAATGTCCATGCAGAATCTTTCTTGGACATAAATATTCAATGCGCAAACCAGGTATACTGTTTTGCAATGTATTAGGCTCTCATTAAAATAAAATAAAATAAAATAAAATAAAATAAAATAAAATAAAATAATCTCAACAAAAATAAGAGGGGCCACTGAACCTGGTGGGTTCAAAAAGCATTGTCACCAAGCTCCTTAGTGTTTCAAATGCCCTGCTGGAAAACAGGATTTATTCCAACGAAAGTCAAACTCAAGAGAACAACAATCCAGCCAGTCTTTCTTTTCAATAGGAGAACCCTGTTTCACGGTATAATTAAACAGAGAACAGAACAAGAGTGGGGATTTCTTTTTGTCTCTTCAAGAACCAAAAATACCATCTATACAACTGTACAGAATTGTTCAACCGTAAGTGGTATTACATTCATTCTGACACACTAAGTTTGTACTGCTGAAATTTGTAGTAACAGACAACATAGCTGATGGCAGGGAATATAAATTTATGAGAAGAATAGGTGGGAATAGGAAATAGGATTTATATGGGATTACAAACTACTCCAATCTGCATCTCCACAAATGGCCTCCAGCGAAATCTGGCTATGTTGGTAAGTTGATTTCAGGATTTTAAGGATAGAAATTAGAATGGTTTGTTTCTTAGGTGTTTCTCATTCTTATATCCTCCTTAATTCACCCCCAATTAACAATGGGCTACAAAGCAGCCTTGCTTCTTCTTCTGACATCCCTACCTTATTAGTGACTTCAATAATGAACCTCCTATCAATCAGGCCAAAACTGAAACCTCTGATTCGGGGGATGGGGGGGAAGAGAGAGAGAGAGAGAGAAAGAAAGGCCTGCTCTTGCTCTATCATCATCATGTCAACAGAAATCTTACTAACTGAATTCCCTCAACAAATATCACCTTTCTGTCTTTGGAATAGCAATAAATACAAGCAATTTTATTTGCTATCCAGTATCTTCCTTCAGTGGCTTAGGACAATTTCTGTCTGAATACATAATTGTCAAAGCATGCTCTGATGCTCTCCGAGATAAATTAACATACTCACAAATAGCAAAGTGCAAAAAACAGGGCAAAAATTGAAGTTCAGATGTATTTTCCTTTTCTGTCTACAATCGACAATATTTTATTTTACACTTAATAGTGCTCCACAAAGATAGGCCTGGAAGACAGCCCAGGATTTGGGTGAATCAAATGTATTAGTTCATGCTGTTTCTTGCTGCCAACATTCTAGTTTATTTTATTAGCTTGATGTAACTGAACAATGATGCCTTTGTCCAATTCTTGCAACATTTAGGTAGGAGCACATTCCTGTGCAGAGAAGCTTGGATTCTTGGAGACTGAGGAGATGCCTTCTCTAACTCCTAGCATTTGGCAAATTCTTTTTATCATCAGTGTACATGGAGATATTCTTTGCTACTGCTGAAAACTGAGAAAACAAATTGCTAGACTATTGCTTAGTTTGTTTCCAGAGTAATAATCAACTGTTTACTTCCAGAAAATATAAATGTTAATGCAAGTGGTATGTAAATATATATTTGAGAAACATTTTAAAAATATACAGATAGAACACATACAATCTGCTGTTCTTTCTCTTTCATTCACAAACATCACATTCAAACGAATGCTAAAATGTTTCACAGGTGATCAACTTGTGTTGATTTATTCACTTTATTATACAGAATAGTAAAACTGCCCCAAAGGAGGAAAAGAAAATTCTTCAAAATCAATTAGGCATCTTTCTTTTCAAGATATATTTGAGGTACCTACATATCTCCTATATATTTTCTCAATTGATATCATAGATTTCAGAAAATGGACCTTCCTCTCTACCACCAGCCAATCCTATGGATTGACCCTGGACCTAGAATACAAGCCATGAATTCTACCAGATATTTTCCAGAATAGATACCCACAAATGAATGGGAGTCAAACTTTCCCTTTAGCCGATCTTGAGCTCTGGAATGTACTCCCTGTTGAATTGAGGAAATTAGTCTTCTGAAAGACTGGCTTTTAAATAGTATGTATAAACCAAGTTTAACTGCAGTTGGTATGAATTATTATGTTGTTTGTTATTTCAATATTTTATTAATACTATTTTATGTTATTATGGATAATGAGATTTTTCTTTTTTTAAAAAATAATAGAAAACATTTGCTTCACAGTGCATTGGGTTATGAGCAGTTGCAATACAGTTCTGATCCTGGTTACTTTCAAGTTATGGTGAAAGTTGGATGGGAATGATGCACTGTAATACAATAGCTTGTTCAAAAGTGAAAATTTACATACAGCCAGAAATGTTATGTTTATTTCATCAAAATCTTTTCTACACAATGAAGATTGTTGCAGAGCTGTATATATTGCCAGCAGTATTTCAATATTGATTAATATTGATCTCTTTCAGGAATTGTATAACTAAAATTAATACTGTAAAAGCTTTTAAAAAAAAGGTGAATAGGAAAATCAATTAAACAATTTAAGCCTAGATGTTTTCTGAAATTTTCCTATTAAAATCAAAGTCTTTGGATTTACTTGCCAGAAAGACTAATGGCAAATGGATACAATTCGTTTTTAAAGCTTTGGAGGTTCTGAGAAATTTGAAGGTATATTAGAGCATGGCATTAATAAGCATAGCAATTTTAAATTGGTTTGAGTATAAAGAAACACACACACATTACCATAAGTTGCAAATGTTCTTCTCTGTTGTTCAAACATGAAATCATTAATATGTGCTGGTTCTGTATATCCAGAAAGCATGTTCCTGGGAGCGGCCATCTGTTGAGTCCTAAATGGATTGACTGGCCCAAACTGTGTTAAAACAGTACAATAAAAAACATTTTATTATAAATAAGATTTGCTCCATATATGGCATTTTATTTATAAAAATACTCATGTTGAAATATTTACTACATTGGTGTCTTCTCTTTCATTCAAAGAACTCTGCACAGCATACATGAGTCTATCCTCACAACAATTCAATATTAGGTCAGAAGAATGACTGCCTAAGATCATTACTGAACCTTCACAAGTGGGTATTTGAACCTCAGAATCAATAACTGTAATGTAACATACTACCATGATCTGAAATTAGTTTTGTAGACAATGAGTTAGCAGTTTCCAGTCATTACTGAACTGAATAACCAGCAACTTCAGTGGATTTGTCCATTGGTCATACAAGGTGTGACATTTAGTCTGTTATCAGGAGGCTCACCAGTGCCTATCCTGCTCAGATTTAATATGGAAAAAGACAAACATCTATTTCTGTATCTATTAATGTGAGGATCCAAATCAAATCTTTGCAATGGTTTCCAAATTTATATAGAGAAATCTGCCACCTCACATAAGCAAAGTTGTTACATATTTATATTGGTATGTGATTGGTATGTTTTATATAGAGTAATGATGAGTGCTAAATAATCAGCTGTGACAGTGGAAATGGAATCAATAATCTCCCTTTCAGAATTCCTACAGTACAATATGCAAAATTATATTAAAAGTCACAATTCAGTAATAAGATTTTCCCCTCATTTTGAGACTTTTTAATCCAAGATAGCAGCATCAAGAAAATTAAACTGCAGACAGATGCAAAGTATTCCATTCACTCAAATAAAGTTAAAAGGATTGAAAGCATATAAAACCAGAAATTCCCCATCCAATGTATTCCTAACTACTCTGTAGCATTAGAGTTGTTAAATATTATTCCTAGCACACCCCACATTCTCTAACAATGTTCCTTCCAGCCCCTACAAGTTGGAATACTTTATAGCTGAATGTAATTGCTGCAGAGCCAGGGAGGAATTCATTGTATGTTATCTATGGGCTATCTCTATGTGCTTCCTATTTTTGCCTCAATAGGAGGGTCAGAATCAAGATGGCTGTGCTGCCTGTACTGTACTATGATTTCCCCCCCACACATTAGCTAAGTAAAAATTCTGCTGAAAGCTTCAGCTGATTTTTTTTTACTGTGAACCATGCTGAGACCTAACACATTTTACAACACCTCCAACCCTGATGGTGATAGATCACTGCAAGAGAAAAGCAGAATCTGCAGAAGTCACTACATTCCCTTAATCTCTGGGCGAGAGCAATTTAGATTTCCACTCTTCACCATTCTGACTCCAACCCTATCAGACTTCGGTTATTTAATTGATTGCATTGTAATGTTTAGATTGCCAGTTATCATCATGTCAGAACTAAGATACTACATTCAATTTTACTTTCCGTTTTTGCAACAGCAATCTTCATACTATCCTACCCCTACTGTGCGCCTCTAAATCAGTTTTGGAAAGCCCTTTATCCACCAGAGACTGGCATACACGTCTGCAGATAAGAATCTGGTTATAATATATTCCATTCTACTAAAGCTGTGCACAGTTTCAAGGAAGGAATTTGGTGAGAAAAGCCAGCAATAACAGAGTTGAAAAAGCACTGATCAGATGAAAGGTATATATTCCTCATAAATTTACTGCAGCTATTAATATAAGGCTGTTATTCTAGCCGCAGAGATGTCCACTATATGAATCTTGAGCCATCTGATAAAAAAGTCAAAACTGCAATACTTAATGAGATTCATTTCATGTATTATTTCCTCATCCTCTGGAGACATCAGACATGTTTTGCATCTCAAATCATTCCCCTGCTCCCTCATGTTTAAATCTAAGATCAAACTAATCAAGTAATAAACATTCTTAACCAGCAAAAATTATAGCAAATTTTTGTACATGTTACAATTAATATACGTTTTTCATACTGTTTACTCTTGGGAATACAGATCACCAATATTACAAAAAATGCATTAAGCAAACAAAAAATAACCTTTTGAGTTTTGACAGCCACGTTTTCACAATTGATAGCTGTTTACATTGAGACAAATGAAAATGTGTACAGATAATTTTCACTTACAGCCATAACTTGCCCAGAATTAAGGTTGTGCTGGTGGTTAAATGAGTCATCATATAACTATGTCCAATTTTATGATTTTTTTATGTGGCATTCACTAAGTAAATTCAGTAGTTGCTAAGAAAACCCATTGTCCATAAGTAAACAATTGTTTCTGGCAAAAAAATGTCACAAATCACATTTATTTGACTACAGGACACTGCAAATGGCCATAAAATGCAATCATGTGACTGCATCCCCATCTCAGGTGCCAGAACTTCGAATCCTGTTCATAAGTACCTTTTGGGGGTCCACCATAACTTCAAACCATCACTAAGTGACTGGTCATCTACACTTATAGTAGCTGTTTTTTCCTGGGGATTTTTTTCTGAGGAATATTCAATTTTATGATTTTTTTTTGTAAATAATCTGGGTATTTTAGAGCTTTTACAAAGTAGAAATTTGCATTCAAATGTATCATACTTTTATTGAACTTTTAAAATGCCTGTAATTTTTTTAGGATTTAAGAAGAAAAAGGATTGCAAACATAAGGGATACTGCTGCTTTTTGCCTGTAAATATTATTTATTACAAAACATTATTATTACAAAAATTATGGCATTTATGAAACTCATAAAAACACATTAAATATGGACATTTATTACATATATCTTCAATGCATCAGTTCAGTGCAATTCCTAATTGATCATGCCAAAACTCCTTGAGAATTAACACTGCTTTCTAGTCTTTTGATAAAATTAGCATTCTTCAAGAGTACAGATCTAGCATTTAATCAATAAAAACATAAAGATAAAAAAGAGAGTCCCAATACTCCACTTACTGTGTAATTTCATAAATGCAAGAGAATGAAGTAGAAGTAACATCTGGCTTTGAGATTACAAAGCTATGAATAAGATCATTCTTTTCCCCACATCTTGCCTACTATTTCCAAGTGAAAAGTGAAACAGCTAGAGCATTATAAACAGACCAGATGTATTTTATATATATGAAGTCCATTATTTAGCTTTATTATTTCCAGTTTTAAGGAACTGTATTGTACAAAACAAGAATCAAGTAAAATCTGCAGAAGAAGAGTCTCAGGAGAGATATGGTAGCAATCTTTAGATGTCCAAAAGTCTAATATACATAGGAGGAATACACTTGTTCTCTGTTGCTCCAAAAAGGGTAGTAGCAATACCAATGGACTGAAGTTGCAGAGAAGTACATTCAAGCTAAATATTGGGAGAAATATCCCGATAGTAAGACTGTCAAACAGCAGAAGAGGTTGCCTGAATATGTGGCACGTTCTCCTTCACTGGAGATTTTTCAAACATAGGCTGGATTGCTGTCCAAAGTGCTTCAGAATCTTACACCAAGCGGGGATTTGGATTGGATGATTTCTCAGGGACCTTTCAACTATCTGCTTTTATGAAATGTTTTTCTGTTCTAATTAGCAGAAATCTGAATTTTTAGTTAGAAAAAAAATGTTAGGAGAAAGATTTTCCAGTTTCATAGTTCCAGCTCTTTATTAAATGCTGTAATTATTTTTATTATTCATTTTGGAGTAGCATTTAGTGTACTGAACAGTTATAAAACAAATTTCCTAATTTGCAGCCTGTATTTAAAAATTATAGATACTTTCTTCAGCTACCTTCTAGTTGAAGAAAGTATTAATCATACTTAAGTACAATAGGTGATGTTGCAAAACTGTATACAGTGGAACCTTGGTTCACAACCACAATTCGTTCCATAACTTTGGTTGTGAACCGAGTTGGTTGTGAACTGAAACAAATTTTCCCATTGGGTTGCATGGAAATACAATTGATCCGTTCCAGACCACTATGAACTATATTGTTTTTTTAAGATTTTGAAGCACACACATACAGTGCTGTAGTTAAATATGCCACTGAACGCCCAGCGTAACAGTAAAATCCTTTAATACAAACCCTGAGAAAACCATGAACAACCGAGAAAACTGTTCAGTCGGTTGATTCTGAGCGAGAGAGAGGTGGCTCTTTGGCAGGAGAGTCCGCCTCTGTGATGGAAGGATGCTCTCCTTCTGGTGTTTTCTCTCTTGAGATTTCTTTGTCGTCAGGAAGTTTGGTTGTGAACCGAGGATTTGTTCGCAAACCGAGTTGAATGTTTAGCTGATTTTTTGGTTGTGAACTGAATTGCTGGTGAACCAAAGCATTTGTGAACTGAGGTTCTACTGTATAGGTATTCCTTGACAATTGAGTCCAAAATATCCTATTTTAGGTTAGGTTAGGTTTATTGAATTTGTATACCGCCCTTCTCCCGAAGGACTCAGGGCGGTGAACAATAAAAAACA
>JANHFR010002226.1:13075-24399 GCA_032468015.1 Mimophis mahfalensis | reverse complement strand
ATTCTCTCTCTCTCTCCCTCCCTCCCTCTCTCTCTCTCTCTCTCTCTCTCTCTCTCTCTCTGTGTGTGTGTGTGTGTGTGTGTGTGTGTGCATACACCTGCATTCATAAGCATATGTTAAATGTGTTAAATCTGCAATAGTTAAAAGGTTTTTGTCAGGTAAATGAATTAAAATGCCCTGTAAAATTAAGATTTTGAAATGTTCTCTTTCATCTTTCTTTTCTTTCCAACTAAGTCATTAAATGACTTTTTATCAACAATGTGATACTACCAGGAAGTGGTTGAACACAAAGAACCAAATATAAATGCCAATAATAAAAAAAAACAAATAATATTTGTGCATTCCAAACAGAAGAAATTATAATAGGTTTTCAAATATTCAGCAATTCTGTTGGGATCTTCAATAAAATACTTAACTGATTAGTCAAAGTAATTATATTTAAAGCTGCTAGATATTCAGTATTTGTGGGAGGGTTTTACATATGTGTATGAAATTATGAATAAGTAACCACTATACCTCAGTACCATTTTATTACTGTGGTAATATTCTTACACTTCTAGTTGCATTAATCTTATTGTGAACATTCCATTACTTCTCTTGATTAAAATAGTTTGGAATCCATTTTATTTCATTAATAACATTTGTACAGATTTTCATTTAGAATGCAGTTATGCAGGATTCAAATTCTGAAGACTCAGGGTTCTGAGCAATGGGGAAAAGAAACAACAGATGCTTAACTGTTACACCTGAAAAAACAACCTGGGATAATTATTGAGAAAAATGGGATATTTCTTGGATCATGAGCATACACGCTCTTAAGGACTGGAGCAAGCTGCTATTAATGGGCATTTCATGTGTGACTATATACAGGACTCCAGTAAAAATACTTATTGAAGTTTCCTCCTGCATTAGTCACAAAACTGTTTCTTTCAATGCAATAGACCAATATAGATATCGTTAATATCTTTTTTTAAGCGTTCATTTTTATTATATGATGTATATTTAAAATGGAAGTATGATACAACAATCTAAGTCCTTTGAAGCATGTTCATATTCTTAGCCCTATTTTTAAAAAACTTCCTTTTGCAGGTAAATATGCAGAAGATATCTTTGGAGAACTTTTCAACGAGGCACATAGTTTTTCTTTCCGAGTGAATTCCTTACAAGAACGTGTGGATCGTTTATCTGTCAGTGTTACACAACTTGATCCAAAGGAAGAAGAGCGTGAGTTTTTACAAAAATAGTAGATGGGTTACTTTATGGCTTGTACCATATATGGTTATTATTTGTAAATATTGGTCCTGAAGACATTTTTATCTGTTATTTCCAGTTACCAGATGTTGCACTATAAATCTGAAGCAAACCAGTATAAACAGCCTTTAAAATATGACATTGAGAACATAAAATACATGATCGAGAACACATAAAAGCTGTTTTCATTATCCCACTGAATAATCTATGTTCTGAAAGATCAAATTTCAGTTCGGTCTGTTTGAGAGCAGATTTCAGTTTGCTATAAAGTAGTTGCTATACAGATACATGCCATAATAAGGCTAGCAAGTACTGATATAACTGATTTGTAAAAACTAATCAGATTGTTAATTGATTAGATGAAGATGAAGAAACTGAAATCTTATCCAAAAATATAAGTGGTGGTTCTCTGTTTCATGACCGCAAAACTAGTTGAATATGAATGTATTTCTTCCATACAATTATGTTCATGTCTTGGATGTAATCCTTGAACTGGTAGTGGTATTTAGGAAGCCCTGGGATCAGCTTTGACTTGATGGCCACTGCAGCCCTAATCCTGGAAAAGACAGTTTTGCTATATTTTTAAAGCTTATCAATAGAAAGGTAGTTAGATCCTCTGTCTACTGCTCTGGGCTCCTTCAGGAAGAAGCACAATATAAAGGTAGTACTGTAGTAATTGTAATGCAATAGAAAATCATGTCAATGATATTATTGAGTAATATACTAGTAGTATACAAGTGAATTGTGATAATGAAGAACCAGTAATGAAGTTTATGAAAAAATGTGTGACATTTTGAAAAAGTAGAGTCTTGTTGAAATGATAGACTTTCTGAAAGGCAGAACAAGAGGAGGAGGAGGAGGAGGAGGAGGAGAAAAAGTAGTAGTAGTAGTAGTAGTAGCAGCAGCAGCAGCAGCAGCAGCAGCAGCAGTAGTAGTGTAGGAGCTGCTTGGATATAGGGAGTCACCTTACAATTGGGATTGGGATTGCTACCAGAAATTGGTATGGCCATAAAGCAAAAATCATACAACTGCACTGACTTAAAATGGAAAAGTTGGCACACACACCCTTGTGTTCATTAATTGAGAATCACAGGCCATTAAATGAATATTCACCCAGGCCATTTTGAGGTCTGTCCCTCCCAGCTCTACGCCTACAATAAGTAAGAGTGTCGTCTTACCCCAGTCCAGTCCCAATTGTCTTCACCACCCTGCACTTTGAGATCTCTGCCACTCTGCATTGCTGTCCCATCTCACCTTTGCTACCATATTCATGGTCCCGCTGCTGAAGTTTACCCAGTCTGGTTACTGGGCTGTAGGGAGCTGGCTTTGAGAAGCCCCCCCCCTCCCCCCAAATGCACAAAGCAGCTTAAAGGAGCCAGAGCATGCCAAACCCCCTTTGTGCCATGCTTCTGGACCCTATGAGGCTAGCTTTGCACAGCAAAAGATAAGAACAAAAAAGCACAAAGCAGCCCCTTTAAAGAGTTACTGTGGAGAGAAAATTTGGAGATAGATGCCCACGCATGTTATTTGGCGATTGCAGAGGAAGGACAGGATATTAAAGTATAAAATAATGTTATGTTGTATTTTATATATTTATATATTTTAAAATAATAATGTTTTAAAAATGATTTTACTCTATTTTCAAAAAAAGGTAGGAGGCACAATTTACACTTAGACTATGCTATTGGCATAATCACAGCAGGAAACTATGGGAATTTGGAATTGAAAGTTAATCAGTAGTACTTAATATCTCCAGATAGTTAAGAGCTTTAATGTTGTTTCTGCAAATGTGTTTTAAAAAATATTGGTTTGCTTGAGCTGAAATCTGATCTGGATGTCACTATGATCTGGTTACTCAAAAGCATACCAGTGAAATTTCAGCTATTCCATTAAAAAAAAGAATTTAAGGAAGTTTTCCCCTGAGTGTTATAAATTTTATCCATCCTGAACATGGAAAGAAGGTTGAAAAAAAATTGAAACAAATTAGCATGATTACTCTATCATTTTAGTTACAGCCTCCCCCCCATTTAAAGTATTTTGCAGTATTAATGTGCCAAGATTTCCAATACCAAACTTACATAACTTCATTCAAAACCAGGACAGTTTTAATTCATCTTCTCTCTTAGAAATGTATGGACTTTCTCAGTTAAGAGTTTTAGAATCAATAAATTCAGAGATGGAAAGCGTTAGAAGTATTTATTCTTACCAGCTATCATAGCATTTCCACTATGATATTTGGTTATGTTGAACTAGTAACTTCTGACATACCTATATGGTCTGCTTAGGGGACACCAGTTTAAAGAACCCTGGTTTATTAGTTCCCATCAGATAAATCCAAGTGCCTACCACAAAATTGCTTTCACAAAAATTAATCAGTTTATTTCAGTTTCATGAAACATGTAGTTACAGATTAATGCACACATAATTAAATTCAATTAAATAAATTATGGGCAACAGAAACGTATGTTCAATTTTGTTGAGTTTATAGTCAATATTAGATGTAAACCACATCCAAGAAACAAGAGCATGATTGATAAATTACCTTGTAACGCATATATGCTTTTTCCCATTATAGAATTCTTTTGTGCTTGTAGTTAATTATTCGTTTGGAAGATTTCTTCCATTAGCAAAATGTGTGCCATTATAAAGAATCAATTCTGATCAGCTTTGGGGAAACAATTTGGGAAAAATCATTGATGCCAGTAGTCTAACTTATATGTTAAACTTTAACAACGTGTTGCATAAAAATAATAAAGTAGTGACAGCCACTCAGCCAATTCAGAACCACATTCAAAGAATCTGTAGCAGCTTATTCTACCATTGTTAATCTCTTAATTTCCAATTTCACATTGCTCACATTCTCTTCTCATAGCAATTTTAGTTCTAATTTCAGAATTAGCATTGCCTTACTTCTGCTGGGTATATTGAGCACAGAATCCTCCACTTTTTTTTTCCTGTTCAATCCTGTCCAATTCTCAGAGAGCCTCGACAAGTTTTTACAGTTTTCTTGGCAAAGTTTTTTAGAAATGGTTTCCGATGGTCTTAGGAACTGAGACACAACTCCTCTATCCGTCTCCTTCTGTGCTGTTTCCGCCCTTCATCTTTGGGCCTGCCCAGCCCATCTTGTTCAGTGCTGGCGGGAGCAGGGTGGAAGGTGAGCCAAACTGGGGAATCCTGTCTCCGCCACCCGGCCACCTCTCCATCCTTGCTGCTCTCTAGCACCCCTTGTGGCCGGCCAGCCCTGCCCATGCGCAGTAGGGCCGGCCAGCCAGCCAGCCAGCCAGCCATGGTTGGGGGTCACCACAACATCAGGAACTGCATTAAAGGGTCGCGGCATTAGGAAGGTTGAGAACCACTGTCCTAAAAGCTTGGCATTACTGCTTTGAAGGTTTTCCCAGCTATTTGTTTTGTGTACATGCACACAAGACTTCTGTTAAGGTTGCAATGTAATGAAACCATTGGAAATGAAGAAACATATCATAGAAATTAGGTCTTTGACATATGCATAGTCAGCTTCCAAAGTATGTGGCCTCTTCAATAAATCAATATTGAATATAGAGATTAATAACACACTAACTGTGTAAATAATGATCTTTTCTTCAGTTTCACTGCAAGATATAACAATGAGGAAAGCTTTCCGAAGTTCCACAACTCAAGATCAACAGCTCTTTGACCGCAAGAGTCTTCCAATCCCTTTGCAGGAGACTTACGATACATGTGAACAGCCACCACCACTCAACATCCTTACCCCTTACAGGTTATCATTTCAAAAATCTGTACCATATGTTAATATTGTGCATTTATTATTTACTTGCATAGTAATTTTCAAAAATCTGTAACTGAATTCATGGATTTCATTGGGATCCCAATTCTTTTTCATAAAAAGTCACACAACTGATTCTCTGGAATTTAAATTTCCCATATTTTTAGATATGGGAAATTGACTATCTAGATTACCTTGCCTTATATTTGTTTGATTGTTCATCATGGTTATATTCTTTTATAAAACATAGGCAAATGATGTATATCTATTCCTGGCCTAGCTAATCCTGTACTGCCGCTGTCTAGGGAACTTTTCCCCCCAGTCCTTTGTGTCTTATTGGGAAATGCTAAGGATTTAATTTGGAACGTTCTACAAGGAAAGCATGTACAGCAAGCTGTAATGTACAACAACTTGTCATTCTTAAGCTTGTACTAGAGGTTGGATCAGACTCTTTGATTGATGGATTGATTGATTGATTTTTATCCTGCCTTTATTACTTTATAAATAACTCAAGGCAGCAAATATACCTAATACTCATTTCTCCTATTTTCTTCACAACAATAATTCTGTGAGGTGGGCTGAATAAATTGACTGGCTCAAAGTCATCCAGCCAATTTTCCTGCCTGTGGCAGGACTGGAATTCACCATCTTCTGGTTTCTAGGAAAGCACTTAACCTCTAGACCAGTGATGGCAAACCTATGGCATGCAGAGCCATGTCGCCCGGCAAGTGAGCTATCCCCAATCCCCACCCCCCAGCGCCTGCGCAGTTCTCCCAAGTCCCAAAATGCCAAAAAACATTCAAAATTTTGCATTTTCTTTTCAGCGCTTTGGGGGCTTGGGTGGGCATGCAGAGGGGTGGAGGGACTGCTGCCCACTATGCCCCTCCCCCTGCACGTGCGCATGTGTTCCCAAGCTCCCAAAATGCCAAAAAAAACAACACACACCCCTCAAAATTTCACACTTTTTTCAGCGTTTGGGGGGCTAGGGAAGGCATGGGGATGTGAGGGGGTGGAGGGGATTGATTGATTGATTGATTTTATTATATTTATATACCGCCCTTTTCCGAAAAGGACTCAGGGTGGTGTACAGGGCTTTAAAAACATAAAATATAAAAATTAAAAATTAATTTTTGCCTCCCGCTATGCTTCCCCCCCCCCTCCCGTGCATGCACGCACACTCCCAAAATGCCAAAAAAAACCCATGAAATTTTGAGGGTTTTTTGCAGCATTTTGGGAGCTTGGGAACGTGCGCGCACGCATGTGGGGGGCATAGCGGGAGGCATCCCCTCCACCACCCCCATGTGTCCCCATGCCCTCTGAAGTTCCGAAAAAACCGTGAAATTTTGAGCGTTTTTTTCGGCATTTTGGGAGCTTGGGAGTGTGCGCGTATGCGTGGGGGGCATAGCGGGTGCTATGCCCCTCCCTGCATGCATGCGCACATGCTCCCAATCCCAAACAAGGAAGTGGGCAGTGCGCATGCGCACACCTAAACAGGAAGTGGCACGTGGGTGGCCACGCCCACTCCTCCTCCCTTCCTTTTTGGCACTTGGTGCCAAAAAGCTTCACCGTCACTGCTCTAGACCAGACTGTCTTGTTATGTATACAGAAAGTTCTTTTCAGCAACTAAAGAGTCTTATAGCCAGGTCTAGCCCAGACTATTGTTAAAGTGTTTCATTCATGATGTTCTAAAGATGAAGAACCTGTTTCTGGCATTATAAAATATAAAATACTTGATTAATTTGTCTGTGAGCATCTGCTGAGTGCATTTTCCTCATTGTGAAGGAGGTTGTTCCATTCTCACATGCTAATTTTTATCAACCCATCCATGATTAGAACTTTACAACCAAAATAACCTTTCAAACAAATTATTTAATCATAAATTTCTATTAATTCCACCTTTTATTTATATTTTTCATATATGATTTTACATATTGACCGATTGTTAAGTCAGTGCATGAAACTCTGCAATGAGCTTAGCACTCAAGCTCCTTTTCAAAACCCACAAAGCAAATAATAGAATGTAAATAATGAAATATACATGGCCTTTAAATATTTAGACATATGATGAAATAATTGCCATGATTTGCACATTCAATAATTTAAAATTTGGGTCCACTTGTTATTGGCTCCATATATGGTTATCTATTGAATTAGCATAATCTAATTCTAATTTCTGACATTCCTTCAATATGTGCTTTATAGAGCACATTGTCAGTTATTTTTCTTGGAAATTAAAATGTACCTTTTCCCCTGTGTGTGTACGTTGGTATATTCTGATTAAGACTTCATTTGGAGATGAGGGTGTTATAATCTCAGGTGTTATCATTCAATCTGTATTTAATAACATTGTACAATGTTGCTTTGACTTTAGAGATGATGGAAAAGAGGGTTTAAAATTTTACACGAATCCTTCATATTTCTTTGATCTATGGAAAGAAAAGATGTTACAAGATACAGAAGATAAAAGAAAGGAAAAGAGAAAACAGAAGGTAAAAGATACTGCTTCTGACCAACAACACAATGAAGCAAAAGTAGCCCCATTAAGGCAGCCATTAAAATCATGTAATTTCCTAAACATAATAAAACTTATTTGAATAATAAGAACTGGCAAAAGTAGTAGAAATGCCTTATGGAAAATCAAAGTTTCATGTTAAAAAAAAGGAAGATATGCACAATGGATAAAAAAGAATCTTCATTCCCTCAGTTCAAGCCTATGACATATTTCCTTCTCTCTTGACTAGGTAGAAGTTTTGTTTCCTGTATGATAAATTCTATAATGGGAAATAGAATGGATTAAACTTCTAATGTCCCTGCTGATTTTGGCTTGTATAAGGAAGGATTTTCCCCATTGCTATCAGAGTTAGCATAGTGATTAAAATGTATTTTTATAATCATGAGAAAAGTACTTCTGCAAACTAGTAAAAATAAATATTGATAGCCTATGAATGCTTGTATATAGAGATACTGACCCTTTTGGAAGAGAATAAATTAGCTTCCTTAGCTTTAGGTTATCTCTTCCTATTTACTCTCAAATGGCATATTCAAGTCTAGATTGATTATAAGGCAACTTATGATGGAAATAGATGGTAAAAAGCAAAAGTATTGTAACACTTGCAACATATTTTATGCAGTTAGAAATTCGTAAACACAAAAGAGTTTTCACTTAAACTCCTGTCTCTATCCTTCACCTGGCTGTGCTAGTGCTACAGGGAAAGCATGGGAAGATCTCCTTAATGGGATATTTGTGTCATTGTGATGATGGCCAAGTCAAAACTATTGAACACATTATCTTCTACTGTAATTATTACCAAGACATTTGCACTACATTTATGTACACATTACTTTTACGACTACCAGCCTGTTCAGATCAATTTTACATCCATTTATTGCTTCCAGAAAACAGCTGTTATTGCTTTCAAAATATAAGTTCTATGTGACAGGACATAAAGTATGGCAGGACCCTTAGCCACAAGAAGTTAATTGATAAAAGTATTTAATATACGTAAAGTGCATTCAGAAAATATTCAGACCCCCTTCACTTTTGCCAATTTTGTTATGCTGCAGCCTGATTCTACAGTTGTTGAAATTCACTTTTTCCCTCACTAATTAACTCAGTACCCCATAATGGCAAAGTGAAAACATAATTTTAGAAATGTCTGTAAATGTATTAAAAAAACCCAAACTGAAATATTACATTGGCATAAGTATTCAGACCCTTTGCAACAACACTTGAAATTTAGTTCAGGTGCCTACCTGAATGGAGCAAAGTACAGGGATACCCTCAGTGAAAACCTGTTCCACATCACTCAGTACTTCAGACTGGGCCAAAGGTTCACTTTCCAACATGACAACGATCCAAAGCACTCAGCCAAGACAACACAGGCGTGACTTAGGGACAACTCTCTGAATGTCCTAGAGTGGCCCAGCCAGAGCTCTGACTTCAACCCTATTGAACAGTTCTGAAGGGACCTGAAAATAACTGTCCACTGACAGTCACATCCAACATGACTGAGCTTGAGAGGATTTGCAAGTAAGAAAAAAACCCAGTCCAGGTGTGCAAAGCTTGTTGCATCATACCCAAAAAGACTGGAGGCTGTAATTGCTGCCAAAGGTACTTAAGCACTGAGTGAAGGATCTGAATAGTTACTCCAATGTGATATTTCAGTGTATTCTTTTTAATACATTTATAGACATTTCTAAAATTCTGTTTTCACTTTATCGTTCTGGGATACTGAGTGTAGATCAATGAGGGGAAAAATGAATTTTAGTAACTATAGAATCAGACTGCAGCCTAATAAAATTGACAAAAGTGAAGAGGGTCTGAATACTTTCTGAACATACTGTGTTTTCATCTTAGTGGCTTGTTAATATTCAGTTTTTGTAGAAATGCATAATATTTTAATTTGATTAGGTTTTTATCTCAGGGGATTTTAGATTATGTAATTTTATAAATTTATAGTTTCTAGCTTTTTATATTTTATTCTCATAGGCATTTAATAAGGCATAAACCTTATAGCATCTTATAGATCTTAAACTCATTAATTCATACTTTTTAGTTATAGTCAGTATATGTATAGTCAGCTTAGCCTTATAGGTATTTTATGGTAAATATATTACGAGAAATTGTCTCTTTATATTATGCACAATAATTCAGTGATTACTGAATTATATTGTTTATTACTTACATCTTATATTGCTGAATGAATGGTGAAAATGTGAAGGAATTATCACTGACAGTCTAGTTTAAATGTTATATCCTTGTTGTAATGAAAAGAAAATGGATGTTTGTGGTGGATTTTGTTATGTGCTAAGCAGAACGCTTTCAGTCTCAGGTTTTCTATGTTTTTTTTAATAGCAGAAGAATCTCGATCGTCCTCATGAACCAGAAAAAGTGCCACGGGCTCCTCATGACAGGCGCAGAGAATGGCAGAAATTAGCCCAGGGACCAGAACTTGCAGACGATGATGCCAGCCTTTTACATAAGCATATTGAAATTGCTAATGGCCCTGCCTCCCATTTTGAGACCAGGTTTGTTTTTATTTTTTTTAACTTAAGAGTTTGATCCTTGTCCATGTCTATTGTTTGTATGAATTTCAAGCTAGCTGTCATCTGTACATTCTGTAATTACGGGTAATTTTCTAGAAGGGTCCATAATTTGACCTTGCTGTGATAGATCATTGCTGTCTGTCATGCCATCTTATATTCATGATTGGAGTTGCAGTTTTCCTTCCCATATTCTCCAGAGGGGGCTTTTGAATACCTTATTCTCCAGACAACAAAACCCACCCACCTCCTGTTCTTATATTTGGATGTGTGCATAATAACAGTGGTGATAATGATTTGCTATTTGCTTTGGAGTTAGCAAAACTGAATTTAAAATTCAGTGCACATCTTCAGCGTTCTCAGTTTGTGACCGTTACAAAACAAGGTGTTAGGTGTGTATATTGCTTTGTCATGTGTTAAGCTGCCATATTGGCGATCCATCGCTAACTGTTGGATGCCGTCTTCCTCCATAAGTATTGAAATGGTGGGCTAATTTTCCTTTCAAGAGAAATTTTTTTTCCTTGTAATGGCAGTGAAATCAGAGACTGAAATGAGTTTAACACACGTGCATGGGTTTTATTTCTGTTCAGACCGCAGGCATATGTGGAACACATGGATGGACCCTATTCTCTTTCTGCATTACCATACAGCCAGATGAATGAACTTCTTAACAGGGCAGAAGAGCGTGTTTTAGTAAGGCCCCATGAACCTCCCCCACCCCCACCAATGCATGGAGGAGGAGATGTGAAACCCATTCCACCCTGCGTTAGGTAAGAAGCACTTAACATGAAAGGTCAGAGAGCCTTGGCAATAGCTGACCCTGCTACTAAGTTGTAGGTACAAAGTAAGTAAGAATACTTTACAGGAACAAAAATCTATGAAATACCTATTCCTTGTTTGGTAAGTCTGAATACTTTGGTGCTCTTTAATACTCTTCGTTCTTTGAGGTTTTCCTATGCATTTATTCAATAAACTTATTCCCATTATTTATGAGTCAGTTCAACACCTATAGTCATCAAAATGAAAGTAATAAAATCATATAAAACCTCTAGAAAGTGACATATTCAGTTTAAAACTAAAAAGCGGAGAAAAAAACTGAAATTCACATGCATGTAGTCCTTGTTTAGCTACAATATACTGCCTCATTTATGGGATGCAGTGGCTCAGTGACTAAGACGCTGAGCTTGTCCATCAGAAAGGTCGGCAGTTCAGTGGTTCAAATCCCGAGTGCTGCATAACGGAGTGAGCTCCCGTTACTTGTCCCAGC
>JANHFR010002226.1:0-12975 GCA_032468015.1 Mimophis mahfalensis | reverse complement strand
TGGAAACGGAGATGAGCACTGCCCCCTAGAGTCGGGAACGACTAGCACATATGTGCGAGGGGAACCTTTACCTTTACTGCCTCATATAGGAACTGTTGGTGACTGGTGATGAAAAAATAACTGCGACCAAGTTTTGCATTTATGTCCTTTGCAAGTCTGTAAGCAAAGGAAAGCTGAATCAAGATTGTAAGCACAGTCACATTTTCATTTGGGGAGTGCTTCATATCACAGCCGGTTGCCAGTTCCCATTGTCACTAAACAAGGATTGCCTGCAGAGCATATCATAGCAATTGAAACAATTCGCTACCATTATGTACAACCCCTTTCATTAGGTTATCCTGCCAAAGAAAAGACATAACCTACTAGAATTGTGTGGTGATCCAGATTCTAAAGGTAAAAGTGATTTGGTCCACACATAGGTAGCAGACTTCAATTGTCAGCATCTCCTTAAATTAGATTCACCTTTTCCTGGGATTGCTCAGTTGTTGCCCAAGCCAAGGAACAATGGCAGCCTTTTTAAACAATTGCTGAGGAGTGACGTGTCCATGTGTCCCTTTATTTTTCAAATCTAAATTGTTAGATAGACTTGATAGCATACCAACTGAAAATATGGATTGTTACCAATTGGTAACCTGTGTTAGGCATAGTCAAGGGATCAGACTAAGATAGAGGCAATCTAGATTTAACACTATCCCCAGTCCTGAAATTCACTGGCTGACTTTGAACCATTGCTGTCTTTCAGCTCTTGGGAAAATATAGAGGAAAGAGTATCATGTACATTGTCTCCAGTTCCTGGAGGAGAGATATTAGTATATAAAGATATACAAATAAAAAAGGTTGCTCGATCTCCAGTGATAATGATTCTCTAGGAATGATTCAAACCTTGTACAATTATTTTTTTCAAAAATGCAAGAATAAGGACCAAATGTTTTGGAGGCCCTCTCTGGGAGGAAGCTCTTGAGACCTGCAAAAATAATGTTGGGCAGCCATTTTTTACACATGCTGTAAAATCTACAGAATTCCTCTCCAGATTCTACTACACTCTGAAGTAAAGAGAGTGACCATAAGGAGGAAGGACAGTGTTTTACACTCCTTTTGTGGAGTACTCTCAAGAGAGAAGCTTGCCTCCCTTGTAGTAATTTATTCTTAATGCTGGGCATTCATCATCCAGGCTCTTAAACATTTTAATACATTGTATCATCATGTTAAGCAATGCATTGTCAGTTATTTAATTATTGTAACAAAATGTTCTCTACTTTTAACAGATTTGTCTTTTTTTAGTGCTATATTGTAATAGTTATACCGATTGAACTCTAGTTTCATTTTCACGTGTTATTAAATTCTGTGTTGCCAACCAAACTATAATTATGTGACAACTCAGGCAAAAATTACAAATAAATATATTGTTTATTTTCAAATTAGCAATATAACTATTTGTAATACAATTTCAAAAATAAAATGATAAACAATATATTAGATATGAAAACACTGGGAAGTGGTTCAAGTATGACTGATTGCAAATTCAAAATATTTGCATGTTCTAAAATTATTATTGATATTTAGAATGTGACTACAACTAATTTCTATTCTACTACTTGTACTTACTTTCAGTATTTTTTTTTATCCCAGCTCTACTGCAGCTTTGACAGAAAATCGCCCTCAGTCACCTGCTGCTGGCAGAACTCAAGTCTTTGTGAGTCCCACTCCGCCTCCGCCTCCTCCCCCGCTTCCGTCTGCTCTATCTACTTCTTCATTAAGATCTACAATGACTTCCACACCTCCCCCTCCAGTGCCACCACCTCCTCCTCCTCCCACCACTGCTTTACAACCTCCAGCTGTTCCTCCACCCCCTGCACCACTACAGATTGCTCCTGGAGTTCTTCATCCAGCTCCACCTCCCATAGCACCTCCCTTAGCGCAACCCTCTCCTCCCATCACTAGAATTGCCCAAGTCTGCGAACCCGTTCCAGTTCCGCCAAGTGAAATTCAAGGACTCCCTCCGCCTCCTCCACCTCCTCCGCTGCCCCCTCCTGGTGTTCGTCCCTCATCACCAGTTTCGACTCTTTCTCACCCGCCCAGTTCTACTGTCCCAGGCCCTCACCTTCCCATAATGCCTCCATCCCCACCATCCCAAGTCACTCCTGTTCCTGAACCCAAACGGCACCCATCAACACTACCCGTCATCAGTGATGCCAGAAGTGTCCTCCTCGAAGCAATACGAAAAGGTACTAGCTATCTGTGGATCCATTAGCCGGGCTGCACACCGGATGAAGCAAATATTCTTTTTGCAGATTTAATGTTGTTCTTTTTTAAAAAGTATGCATACTCAGCATAGAGTAAGCATGTCATCTTAAGCAAATTGCTATGTGGATTTTAAAAAAACAAACCTTCACTTGATGCTAGATAGTCATTTACCCTTGGATGGAGTTTATAACAACTCAACATAAATGTTTGCTAAAATGGTTTCCACACAGTACAATGTTGAGAAAATAATCTGTGAAAGTGTCCCACAAGTATATTTAATAGTATTAAGTTATAACAACAACAAAAATCAGTATATAATTGATGCATGTTCTAACATACCAAACAGCTGCTCTCCAATTTTTCTTTCTGTTGTTCACAAGTTTTTTTTTTTAATTTAAAACCAGTTATATTACTGTGCTTTGGTATTTGGTTGAAATCATTAGCACAAGTAACAGAATAGTTTGATTTTTATTAACTTAAATAATTGGAGTCAACAACTAGATAAAAGTATATTTTGATTTCTGTTTTAGACTATTTGTAATTCAGGAGCCTTGGCCAGAATTGGTTTATTCTGATAAACATGGTATATTCTTGATTTTGAAAGAACCAAAGGAAAGTTGGAATCTGCTCTAAGGCTATAATTTATATAGCATTTTTTCAATAAATTTTACAGTAAAGAAGTGACTATTTATCAAAGAAGCTACTGAAATATATTTTCTTATTGAATTTCTATAAAAATAATCTATATCCGTTATCTTACTTTATCTAACCATTTCACTGTGATTTGCTTCCCATGCTGTTGCGAATTCACTTTTAATGAATTCACTTTTAAATCAGCAGCAGCCAGACCTTGGAACATTTTGTATATCAACAATTTACATTAATAATCAATTGGTGTATTCTTAATTGAAAGTATGTATATTCTCCTTTAAAGTTTATGAAGGAAGGTCATTACTGAATAATCTTATTTTTGTAATTGCATTTTTATGTTCATACATTTCTATCCTTAATTAAAGGATAACTTAAGAATTTCCCTTGTTAATTTCCCCTCCTTTCTTTATTAAAGTAGCTTGTTTGTCCCAAACAAGATGCCTAAGGGTATAAGGTACACTACATAGCACCTGAGGCTGGTTCCCTCTCCAGCTCGATGCTTCGCTCAGTTGGATCTGATTATTTTTATTCTTTCCATTTAAAATAAATAGATTTTGGGAACTAGCATGTTGTTGCAAAGCAAAGCACAGCACCAGCCTCAGGCATTTCTGCACTAACAGTACCTTTGTTGCACCTTTGAGGCAGACTCAGAAAATAAAATATTGAGGGGCTGAAAGTCAGTATTTTCTCTGGGAGTGTGCCCAGCAACTCAGAAAAACAGGAATAGTTGTTTAGAGAACATCCTGAGAAGCTAAAAGGGTAATAGAGAACAGTTGTACCCAATTTTCTTCTCTAGCAAAAGCTTTGTGATCCTCCATACCAACCCTGACAGACATTTTTTTTTAGAGGGCTTACAATATGATATCAAAATTACACACAAGCCTGCTGACACAAGCTAAAAAGTTGGGGACCCCTTAGATAACAGATGGTTTTGGTCACCCTCAAGAGACTAGATAATATATAAAAAATTTTGACAGACTAAAAAAAAAAATCTATTCCAAGAATGCTTTTGAAGACTGTACTGTCCAGAGACATTTATAGAAAATGGCTGCATGAATGGCTCAGTTGTTCGGAAGTTGCCATCTTTGTCTTTTTTGTTCTTGTTTAGCAAAAAAAAAGAGAAAGGTAAGGTGAAGTGATAGAGTGCATCTTGGTAAATTAGAGGAAATGACAGGATCACGTTTTCAAAGTTTGCCTTCTAGTTAACATGTATTTTATGACTGAGATTATCTCATTCGTAGACATTTGTTGAAAGTGTCTATGATGTGTTCTCAGACTTCTGAGTTGTACTACCTGGACCAGAAAAATTAGTAGGTACTCCTAAGTAAGCGATAAAAGTGCACGCTGATAATTAAAGATTCTTATGGAAAACAAATTAGTCCATGTTTCTATGCCTAATATAGTTGGCTTGCAAAATACATGTTAGTTATTTATAATTTTTTGGTGATATTCTAGGTATTCAGTTGCGTAAGGTTGAAGAACAACGGGAACAAGAAGCTAAACATGAGCGTGTTGAAAATGATGTTGCCACCATTTTGTCTCGCCGCATTGCTGTGGAATACAGTGATTCAGAAGATGATTCAGAATTTGATGAAGTTGACTGGTTGGAGTAAAATGATTATATGCTACAAAACTGAATGCTAGTGTCCATTGTGGTGCTTGTTCTTTGAAAATGTTTGGTCATTTCTAGTGTTTTTGTATTTTCTTTATATAATCTATGTTTTTCTACTTTTTATTTTAAAAAAATGTTGGCACATCTTTGGAACTAAATGTTTTACAGTGAAGACAATTCTTTAAAAAGAGCGTCATTTTGCTCCAGTAGACCATTAAGTATTAAGCATGGGCAGCTGTTGATAGAGTAGCAGACTACATTTTCTGGCATTTAACTGTGCACTTTGTGAATTTTAAGTTATGAAGGCAATTAAGTCTGAAATTTCAAGGGCAACTGCATGTACTAATAAGCTTTATTATATTACTAATGCTGAAAAACTTGGAAAAAAAGGGTGTTCTTCCATCCGGCACTGCAATCCCAACATTTCAATGGACCTGGAATAGGAGATGAACTTGAAGGATTTACACCCTTGTAACCACTGCCTTGATTACATCTGTACAGGACTTGTAGTTTTAGCAGCACTGGAATACTGAAAGAAAAGGGAATATGGATCTTGGGGGAATTTTATTGGTTTTTTAATTAAAAAATTATGGCCTTATTTTAATGCTTTGGCAATTTTATTTCTTTTTACCTGTTGTAATATTTTCCCTACTTAAAATTTTGATTTTTCCTCCCCTCGTGAAACCATCGGACTTAGTCATTCTGTGTAATTTATGTAACTGTTAAAAATCACCGTTCAGTTTAAAATAAATGGTTTGTTTTAAATGTTCCTGGTTGTTGCTTTTTGGCATAAAATAACTCAGAACATTCAAGACTTTATTGAATGTTAAATAATAATGTCTAAACTTTACAGTGATTTTATATGTATGGAAAGCATTTTAACTCTGAAGAATTTTCTTGGCCATGTAGGATACATCAGAGCAGGAGCATTTTTGACCTTAAAATACACATGTAGTTGATGATGGTTGGGGGACCACATATACAGACACTTGCCTCTTCTGCATAGAGTACACTGGAGAAGCAAAATCAAAATGGCTTCTTCTTTTATATAGGTAGCTGAACCTATTACTATTTTCATAGGCAGAGAGCCAGTTTGGTGTAATAAATAGTCAATGTAACAGGCTAGTAACCGGGATATCATGAGTTGTAGTCTTGTCTTAGACATAAAGACCACTAGATAACATTGGCTAGTCATTCGCTTTCTACCCTCAGTAGCAAACAAAAGTAACCCACTTCATGCCAAGAAACTTCGGGGCCTTGTTCAGGCAGTTACCAGGAGTACGTGCTGACACAAAGGAACCAAAAAAAAGGGGGGGGGAACTATCTGTAGGGAGAAGACAGGGGAAAAAAACTTTTGTTTTCAAAACCTAAAGCTTTGTGATAGATCTGATGTTGTATACCACATCCAGATACAAATGCAAAGACCAGTTTTTATGTTAGTCTATCATCATAGTCCATCATTCTTTGCCACCATGGGTTATAACAGACATCTAGGAAACGATCAGAATTATTAAGTGAAAGGGACAGAACTTCTTATTGCATTCCATTTTCCCCACCATCAACACTGATAAAGGTTATTTTGAGATGACTTTCCTTGCATTCCATCTTCAACAAAATTGAATTCTTGACAGCCCACCAAACAGCTGCTTGCTGAACTGTGAAGAACCTGATTAAGGTGTGGTGAAGGTCTCCTTGCACTGCCTATTCCCCAGCATAATTAAGGCAGTGACCATTAAAGGTACACGGAAAACAATGTTCAAAGCTATAGAGAAGAATCCACAAACCACAGGTTCCTGTTATATACCAATGATTCTCAATCTTAGCAACAATAAGATGTGTGGACTTCAACTCCCAGAATTCCTCATGCTGACTATAGACTAAAGAGGGATGGGAAATCTGTGAATTATATCTGATGTTGGATTCCAAACACTGCTTCCCATCTGTCCCAAACATCACAACCAATGAAAGCAATAGTATATCAACCTTAGGAGATGCATTATATCAAATACCTCAGGAGGTACTTGCAGCACCCTTTGCAGCAAATAATATTAGTGTTCATCTCTTCAAGATTCCAGACATATTTCATACTGAAAAAAATTAGTTCATATTTTAAATGCATGTGTGTGTATACATGTTCAGTTTAATATCAGTGTATATATAAATAATGCCTCTGAAAAGTCTACATGTAATCTGCCGTTACTGTTGTTTTTGCTTGCAGTAGAACTGTAGTAGTTTTGAATACAATAAAATAATCAATACTAGTAAGTTAACAAGTACAGTGGAACCATGGTTTGTGAATGCTTCGGTTCATAACCAATTTGGGTCCTGAACAAAAATCCTAGCTGAATTTTGGATTGGTTTACGATCCAAAACTCGGCTTCCGAACAAAAAATGGTGCAGAAAGCTTCCTTTGCTTGCGGTTTTCCCATCTGCGCATGCGCAGAATTATCTGCACATGTGCAGTGAGTGTCGCTTCAGAATGGGACCAATTTGGGTCCCGACCGCAATCCCGAAACGGATTGTGGTCACGAACTGAGGTTTCACTCTATGTATTATATAAGTAGATAATTCTGTTACTGAAAAGAATAACAACGAAGGAGATGCTTTTAATTGGTTTTGCTCTCATGCAGTTGACTGATTTCAGAAAGTTTCTTGGTCCTTTGATATTTACACTTTATGATATCAAGGGACTCCATCTTTGTCTCTATTTTTTAAAAAAATCTGTGGTACATAAATTTACATCTAGCATAGGAAACTTGCATTCCTAAATCCAGAATGTGTTGTCCGGCTAATTTCAAAGTTCCTGTTGAAGAGATCCTTTAGATCCATTGTAAGAACTATCTGAACCTTCCCTGCCGTCTGCAAGGGTTATTGGGAAAGTTTCTTCAGAGACAGATTGTTTTTTTAGAGAGAAGATTGATGTTTTCACCAACCTTACGTTCTGCTTCTCTAGCCACTGGTTGCTTCAGTCTCATTCATCATGTGGCCTCTAGCAGATTATTGACTTGAAAAAAGTTTTTTTCATGCTGTTCTAAGAGAACATAGCATAATCGGAGTACTTTCTGATTCAATTTTTTCACTGGAGAACATAGAACATATTTTATTTTGGCATGGGGCATCTTTTACTGGTCTTAACCTGAAACTATGAAGCTAGAGGTTGTTTAGATGCTGGTACCATATAATTAGTTATCCACTGTTAAGATTATTGAAATATGGTGCACAATGCTTGCTCTTGAAAATGACTCAGAAGCTGTAGTCGCATTGCTTGATAGAACCAGTCTATATACCATTCACATTGTCATGACTTACCTGGGCAAAACAGTACATCACAGGGCAACAATTTTTGAACCAAGGTAACTCAAGTCAAATAACATATAGAATGTGCCCAAAATCTAGGAATCATGACTTCTGAGACAATTACATTTTAAAAAGTTGTGGCTGCTTCAGTGCTACTGGCTGCTGCTGTAATCAATAATCTTCATGTCCGATGTTCTATGACAGTTTCCCAGCCAGTCTCACAATCCTTTACTCCCTTCCCTACCCAGCAGCAGTCACTTACTTGCCTGCTGGAACGAGAAGGGAAGTCAACTCATCCATATAGTCTTCTCAACCCATATGGCATGTCTTATATACCCATGTACCTGTGATGACCCAGGGCTGGGCACAGAAGCAACACAGCCAGAATGAAGACTTAACTCCCTTTTATTGCTCCAACTTTCCCCCAAAAGTCCAGGACCTAAGCTCTAAACATGCACTTCCAATAGTTCCTGGCTGCTATTAGTCCAGAAGAGCAGCACAGTTCTGAGAGTAGTCACAGTTCAGGGAACTTGGTCCCAGGGAGTCCTTCTCACAGGAAGAGTTCACTGGGACTGCAGCACAACCCAGAGCAGAACTGTTGTTGCTGCTGACTTGCAGATAGCCAGGCCAGGCAAGCAGGGCAAGGTAACTAGGGCAAGGCACAGCAAAGTATCCAGACATTGGTAACAGCATGTGAGACTGGAAAAAAGCAACACTTGCTCTTGACAAGCACTCCTCCCAATGGCATCTCTTTAAATCTCTTTAAAGGTGAGCCTTGTGAAGTGGGCACCCTCCTCCCAAGTTGTCAGGTCACCTTGCGCTAATCCTGCTTCCTCTCCATTTTCTGTGCTCAGGGATTGTGGGAGAAGTAATTGCTCATTGCTGGAGCTCCATGGCTTCTATGCTCTACTGCCTGCCCTCTCTTCCCCCTTTGCTTGGTCATCCTGCACCCTATCTCCTTCACTGGCAACCCTTCCTAGGCCTCATCCTGCTCCTCCAGTTGTTCCTCTGGGACCAGAGAGGCCATGCCATCTTCCTCCATCCGCCCTAGCTCTGTCTCATCCTTCTTAGACCCAGGCTCTGATGGGGCCATGACAGCACCATTCCTCAACCCACTCACCCACGTTTCCTCTCCTACCCGCCACTGGGCTTGGACTTGTAACTTCCTGTTGCAACTTTGTTGTTCCCACTGATGGAAGGGAGGGAAGGGAGGATTTATAATGCTTTCTGTCAGCTTCCCATAAAGAAACCGTTGTTTCTGTTCCTACTGATTTTTTGCCTACCCATGTTCATTCTGCTTTTCTGTTTAGGTAAGGTAAGGAAATATATCTGAACCAACGACCCATTGGGAAATGAATTTAAGGGGAATGGGTTGTCCAGTACCTGTACATATTCATTTTCCCCTCTAAATTTAATTGTTGATGTGAGTACATCAGAAACCACTTATGGACAGGCTCAAAATACCAACCCTTGATATTTACAGAAGAATGATAATATTTCAGTAGATAAAATAGAATCAATACCACACAGTTATTAATATGTACTTGGAACTGGAATTAGTGGATTATGTGTAATGAAAAGAGGGTTATCTGGTATTAGAAGGATATTTTTCTTATCCTTTTGATGCACATATGTAGGCATATACAGATAATCCCCAGGTTACGAGCATTCCCTTAGCGAACGTTCAAAATTACGTGATTGGCATCCCCTAGCGCAATGATAGCTAACCTTTTTGGCACCGAGGGCCCAAAGTGCGCGTGTGCATGCACAAATGAGTGTGTGCATGCAACCCCCCAACATGCAATGCATGTGTGTCCCCCATGCATGCACCCCGCCCCCCACGCATGCATGGCAGAGACCTAAAGACCAGCTGGCCAGCAGGAGGGGCACGCAAATGTGTGGTGGAGCTGAGCTGGGGCGACAGCTCGTGTGCCTGCAAAGTGGGCTCTGTATGTCACCTCTGGCACGCATGCCATAAGTTGGCCATCACGGCCCTACTGTTTCTGAACAAGGCCCAAAACTACTAATCTTGCAGCACCGTGGCAGTTGTTTGCCCTTATGAACAAGTGCAACACTCTGCAACACTTGTCTTGCACACTGCTGGCTGAAATGGAATTTCTGTTTGGCCATCCAGAGACCTCCATTACATTTGTAACTCAAGGACTATCTGTATGGGCAAGGGATACAGCCAGTAGTGGGATTCAAATTTTTTTACTATCAGTTCGGTGGGTGTGTCTTAGTGGGTGTGGCTATGCCATCAGCCAATCAGAGGTAGTATTTGCTTGTGTCGGCCAATCAGAAGTGGTTTTCCGAATCAGTCAAAATTATTGCTACCAGTTGTCTGGAACCTGTCAGCACTGGCTGAATACCACCTCTGGATACAGCTGAGCCTCAGCTACACATACAGTTTCTGTCACTATCAAACAAAAGTATTTTAAGGAGCAAAACTGAGAATAACTGGGGGTCTCCAAAGACAACTCTAGTCAAAGAGTCGCAAGGGATAAATTGACATTGCATAGAAATAGTTCATTTAAGGGAAAACCATGCTCTATAAGAGCATTAGTCTAAAATCCAAGATCCAAAAGGGTTTACCTTCCTCAATCAGCAATTTTATAATTCCTAGAGATAATTACAATAGGTTAATTTGGTCTCACATTGTACATTTATAATAGGAAATATATGTCTTCCTTTATCTTTCAAAAACAGGGCTATAAAACTACTCTGATACATAAAAGTCCACTTAGTTGCACAAACACTCTGCTTCGTGAAAGCAGATAATTCAGGAATGTTTTTGCTCCATCCATGCAGACACCTTTATGTCATTTGAGGAAGGGAAGGTATGTTTGTCTCTCATTATAATAGAGTGTTTCTCAACCTTGTCTGTTTGAAGCTGCGTGGACTTCAGCTCCCAGAATTGGGAGCTGGCTGTGGAATTGCGTTGCTGGCTGTGGAATTCTGGGAGTTGAAGTCCACGCAGCTTCAAACTCCCAAGGTTGAGAAACACTGTTATAATATGAACTGCCATCATCTGTTATTCTTTGAAATGAATGTGAAATCTCAACTTTCAGTATGGCTAAACACTACAGAACAGGGTTTTGAGTTTAAAAGCAAAATGGTTTCTTAATCCTTTTTTTCCTCAAAACTCAGCTATGTGAACATATAGTGGCATTTATTTCTAATAGGGTTGTTAACCAGGCTTTGCATTGAAATGCATCCTATGTGGCTTTAGAAAGGAATTGGAGCCCTCTGGTGTTTATTATACTTCCCGCTTTTCAAAGATAAAAATGGTGTTTGGGAAAACTTTATCTGGTTATGAGAATGTCCACCTTTGTGGGAACCTATTAAGTCATCACCATGTCTTAGCCATAGTTGGTTGAATAAATCCAACAATGTCTGCATCTGCAACAAAATAGGAAAAGCTGAGTTTTAACTTAGGGGGATAATCTGATGTCGCACATTTGCTCTGCCCAGAGGAAAACCTGCTCACATTCCCAGCATGCAAAGCCTCCTGAACAGTTCTGTTATGCTTCGGCTAATCCAGAAACAGAATCCTTTGTGTTGGAAGTGCTAATGCAATGCAGCCCTTCCCTCCGTGCTGCCCGACTCAGCAGGAAAAACAGACGGATCTGCTCCTCGTGCTGAAAGAGCTTCTGTCTCCCACAGTCCGTTTTATTCAGCAAAATGAAAACGGCAGAATATAATCCCAGGGTCATACTTCTATCATGAAAGCTTAAAGGAACAACAGAGATTTTGAAGTTTCAGTAGCTGTAGGGGGACAGAAACGAGCAAGAACAGCTATTCATATGTGCAAGAGGAAAGTTTGCTTGGTTTGTTCACATGCCATGTTTCCTCTATGATGGTTCTAGAAGCATTTTAGCCTGACATAGTTTAGATGGAAGTTTAATTGTTTATTTATTATTTATTTTATTAATTTAATTTATGTGCCGCCCTTCTCCCGGGGGACTCAGGGTGGCTTACAGTCCATTTAAAAACATATAATGAAAAAGTTAAAATCAAATTAAATCAGAATTTGGACCACACAAAGAATTAACAATTTGAAACATTAAGACCAACCAATTTAAAATTTAAAATTAAACCTCTATGGGGGAAGACCAGCTTGCTGAAACAGCCAGGTTTTGAGGGCGTGGTGGAAGGCATGTAGGTCGGGGACAATCTGGATCTCCATCGGTAGCTCATTCCAAAGAGGGAATTAAATCCTGGCTAGCCACAACCAATAATGTTTAATGGTCTGATTCAACATGAAACAGCTTCCTATATCCTTGTTGCTTACTCAGATACAGATTTCATAGCACAACATTTGGCAGTACTTTGGGACCAGATTTAAGCATTCAGTAGTTAGGTGACTCTACCTATAATATTTGGGAAAAGGAAAGTCAGGCAGTGCCAGCTTACCTGGGAGGCATAAAACATAACCATACAGGAGCGTTCTCTTCCTCCTTTTGCATCATGTGCATCTTTCCAAGCTGAATTGGTTCAATTGAATCTCTTTGCTGTAATACACAACTGAAGTTTAGCAAATCTGAGGACTTTAGTGGCTTGATAAAATCCAATACAGCAGAATTTAGAGGTTTTGAAAATTAAAAATGTCTACCAGGAGGGGGCAGTATTTCCATACTTTTCCCAATCGACCTGTTGAAGAATCCCAGAATATTTTAAGAACAATTCTTTTATAAGATCTCTGTAAGCTTCTGCTGCTATAGGCAAGGATCATGTGATAATACCTCTGTGAATGAAGCAGAATGACGGTGCACAAAAGCCTTACCTGAAAGTGTTCAAGATGTATAAAGACGTGTTTTTTAAAAAAAAAATCAGGGAACCATAAACCTCCTTTGAAAGACTGTTCCAAAACAGAAATGTCTCTTCTCTTTTTTTTTTATTTCTGAACCTCATCACCACCTTTGAAGGGAAACTTTTCTCTCTTTGCATTTCTATGGGTGTGCATATGCTCTAATTGTTGCTCTTTTGATCTCTAGCTTCTCGTAAGTTCTGGTCTTGTTGTTTGTTTCAACAATACTATGCGACCTCCAATTCCTACGCAGCTGCAGAGACAACAATATCACACCAACGTGCTTTAAATTAACCTTCCATCAAAACACCACAGCCACCAAACGTATCCTGAAAAGAACAGAAATGGCTTTACTGAGAAATGA
>JANHFR010002225.1:33556-43746 GCA_032468015.1 Mimophis mahfalensis | reverse complement strand
AGAATTCCTGAGCTAACATGACTGGAGGACGAATTCTGGGAGTTGAAGTCCACAAGTCTTAAAGTTGTCAAGTTTGAAGACCCCTGCCTTATACCATTTGGGTCCAATGGTTGTCCAAAATCTTCTTAGATACTTCCAGTTTTGGACCATATTAAATTCAAGAGGAGAGCAGCTTTGTCTGGCTCACCTATTGACTGGTCTGAATGTGGAGTTGGATTTTACCCTGCCAGCCACTTAACAACAATTAGGAAAAACCTTGGATGGATTACAGGGACGGAGATAGGAGATCGAGGTATGCGAGGTCCAGAAGAGAAAATCTATATTTACAGGCTATATACATTTATGCAAGCAGTTACAGGATCATTCATGAGGTAGTCAGTATACAGGTCATATCAAGTAGAAGATATAGTTAAGTGAGAGCACAAGGCAGAAGGAACGAACACAAGGCATACGTGCCTCCTATATTTATAGGCTTCTGCTCAGCCTGTGATTGACAACACACATGGATACATTTGGGTGGCAAAGTCTGCCTAGTAGCAGACAGCTTGACACCGGTTGCGTGAGTGTGGTATGGCCTGGCCTAGTCGGCCATTTTAAATGCACCAAAACTTACATTTTTTTTATAATTCAGCAATGAATAAATTCAACGGACCATTCACAGCTTCTGGGGGCAAGTTGTTCCACTGATCATTGCAGACATATCAGTGTTTCTTAACCTTGACAACTTTAAGATATATGGACTTCAACTCCCAGAATTCCCCAGCCAGGGGAATTTACTGGTATATATCATATTTTGTTCTTCCAGTAATGTGAGTGTGGGAAGAAATATCCATTTGGTTCAGTTCCAAGCTGGGAGGAAGGCACTGGAAATAAAACGGAAGTTGGAGGCTGATGGGAAAGAGGGTCCATTTATTGATGAAGCAGAACCACCAAGCATGTGTGATTCTGGGCAGCTGACCCCGTGGATTTGAGAGTTGGTGGCTTTATATCTTTGCTTGGGCCTTGAACTTGTGATTCCTGTTCCTGTGCAAGAACATGTATTCTATTGGTTGTTGTCAGATTCCTATGGGGTCAGGTAGGGGTTATGTTGGGGTCATAGCTGGCTCTATAGGCAAAAGAGGAAATGTAAATCCTAGGTGCTTGTGTGAGCTAATTTAGTTTTTTGACTGTTCTGGGATGATGCAACGAAGGGGCTGGTGTTCTGAAAGGTTGTTGGGTAATTCATATTATGGCTTAATGGCTTTGTCCTGGTTTGGATCCTGAGTGAGGGCTAATCCTATCATTCTGCCTTTGTTCAGACTTTGCTGCAAGAAGTTTCAAAATATCCTGTCTTGAATGGATTACCCAATCTGCATTTCTAAACGGTGCTTCCTCAGTTTCTGCTTCGGGGAGGGAGATTGGAGCTGCTTCCTGCCTCTAAAAAAACCCTTGTCTCTCCATTTCTCATTTAGGGATGTATACTATTCTGCCTTTTTAATATTTCTCAAAATATTTCACTCTTCTATGGGGGACTGACTTTCTACATGAGATATAAATTCAAGAAACAATTAAATGCATTTCAGCAAAAGCCTTGGGCATGTTTTGTTTATAGGCCATTGTCGGGGGAAAAAATTGCAAGGAAATTTCAGTGGAGTTTTTGCAGTTGGATATTGGTCCTTTCCAGGGCCCATTTCTTAATTAAAAGGAAAAACTCCTTGGTACTTTGCTTTACATTAAGTATCCGCATCTGCAAAAGAAACAGAAAATCTTCCTTGTTATTGCATGGCATACCCGTGGAGAAAATTAATTCAGTGTGATTAACATCCTTAAAGTCATCTCCAAAGAGATGTAGTCTCAACTTGTCACTTAACTGTGAAGTGTTACTGGAAGCCGCTTCCTTATTCACAACTCCTGATGGTCCTGAAAAGAACAATGAAGATAATCAGTTGTTCCTGAGCTGGAAAAAAACATCTGAAACCTCGAGATGGCATCCTTGCAATCAGCATCAGATCAAGAGAATGCCAAGTGACACACCAGCCCTCTTGGCTGTGCAAAATGTGTTAAAGAGAGCCTGGACAGAAATAGCAAAGCACTGAAAGAACAAGCCACCTCTGTGAAAGGAGCGGTGTTGAGAAATAAAATGAGACACTGGCATCCCCAAGGAAAGGTGGTGTAGCTATGAAAAGTAGGCTCATCAAGTTGGAAGGAGCCAAAGAGGTTATTGAGTTCAATACTCTGCTCAGTGCAGAATTGTGGGAGAAATTCCCACAAGGCTGCTGTGCCTATTCTTCTGGCCAGAGGTTTGGAAATTGAAACTGGCCAATCAGAGCACAGCTGTAGTCCAAATTTCCCAGGCTTTCCTAGCCAATCCCCATTTGGCTGCAGGTTGTATAAAAGCAGCTGCCTCGTGGGCAGCCAGCCAGCCAGTTCCAGTTGAGCTGCAGGCAGTTCCAGTTTAGCTCTGCAAGCAATGCAGCTGGAGTTTCTGAGCTCCGATCACATGGGTGATCATAACGAAGACTCTCTTTACCTTAAAGAGACAAAGGACTTTTGGACTCTAAACAACTACAAACAATTTGGTATGTTTTGAAACTGCTTTCCTTTATTTTACTTTCTAATAAAACAAGTTTAATTTAAACTAAGTGGGCTTGCATTCATTTCTATAGTTTGTAACAGGATGAGATAATGATCCATTGAGTGTACCACCTCTCATAAGAATCCGCTAGAGTACCTGTTAAATTTTCTGTATCGCGGGACAAATCCCACGATACAATTAAACTACAGTTTTTATTACCTTGCATTTAGAAGTTAAGAGGTGATGGATTGGTGTAGCTCTTTTCCAAGAAGTCAGACACTCTTCGTAGAACTGAAGTCTGTTTATTTACAAATATTCACAGAAGCCACAAGGTGGCCGAGCTCAGAGAAAAGAAACCGAAAGTAGATGCAGAGCATACATGAGCAGCAGGAGATGCTTTCATACACAGTAATATTTTAGCAAGTGCCCTCTAGGGCAGTTGTTGAACCTTTTTATAGTCTAGCTCTTAACTATGATTGACAGATCATGAGACTACCTCATGACCAGGGTAGTTGGGCTTGCACCTGCCAGTACAGACTCTCTGTCTCCAAGCTGTTAGTGTGGTGTGGCCTAAAATACTGTCAGCCATTTTAAGTGCACCTTTAACAGCATACAATAATTAATGTTTCTTTAATGCAAGAATGTAATGATATTAACAGTACCTCTGTCAGAAGACCATCCAGCCTGCCTTTGAAAAGTTCCAGAAAGGGGGAACTCATTACTTGGTGTGGTTTACTGATTTGTTTTTGTTGTTGTTGTTGTTGTTTGTTTGTTTGTTTTAGGCAGGTAAGTTGCAGGAAAGCTAAATGTATGTAGGTCAAAAAAGACAAATGTTTCTATGTCCAGTTGTGTCTGACTCCAGACATGGTGCTCATCTCTGTTTCTTCACCAAGGAAGCCAGCATTGTCCATCGACATTGTTAAGGCAACTTTTGACTCAGCTGACCTTTCTATCAGTGATGGAAGATTCTTTAGAGGCTTGGATCACTGAGAATCCACTGCAAATCAAAATAAAACACTAAGGAAGTTCATTAAAGAAAACAATTATTGACTACATTCTCTAAGTATAAGGAAAAAACACATCTTACACATCTACAGAAATAAACGTCGGGCGAACTCCAAAAAAAACCCCACCACACACACAAAAAGCTGCTCTCCTGCACAAATCAAGCTGGCAACCGAAGCGGGGGAAGAGAGAAGAAAGCCAGCTTTACTTACCAGGCTTCTGTGCATGCACAGAAGCTGGAGGGGGTGGGGCATGCACACTTGTGTGCACACGTGCCCCCCACCCCCAAATTAGCGAGCCGGTGGTGGGATTTTTTGAATCCTACCACTGGGCATGGCGGAAGGCACATAGGTCAGGGGCAATCCAGATCACCAGAGGTATCTCGTTCCAGAGGGTAGGCACCGCCACAGAGAAGGCTCTCCCCTGGGGGTCACCAGCCGACACTGCCTGGCTGACAGCACCCTGAGGGGACTGAATGTGGGTACATACTGGATGGAGGGAGGCTATCGGTGGCAGAAGGTGGTCTCGTAAGTACCCTGGGCCTAAGCCATGGAGCACTTTGAAGATCATCACCAAAACCTTGAATTGCACCCAAAAGACCATCGGCAACCAGTGCAGGTTGCGCAGGAGGGATGTAATGTGGGAATGCTGAGGCATCCCATATATAACCTGTGCGGCCACATTCTGGACCAGTTGGAGCCTTCGGGTGCTCTTCAAGGGGAGCTCCATGTAGACAGCATTACAGTAATCTAGGCGGGTGGTAACAAGGGCATGCGTGACTGTGCGTAAGGCATCCTGATCCAGAAAGGGATGCAACTAGTGTATCAAGCAGATCTGAAAAAAGCCCCCCTGGCGACGACTGTGAGGTGATCCTCCCATGCCCTCCAACAATGGCCATCCTTGCCTTGTACCTTTTTCTGTAGATATGCCTTCTGTTACCTCACCATTTACAAATATTCTGGCTGTCTGTTTTGAGTAGATCACTCTAATTTGAGCAATGAAGTCTTTAATATCTTAAGAAAAGTCAGTGAGGTCCAGATCTAGATCCAAGGGTAGGAGGCGTGGAGATGTTGGTCCACATCTTTTAAGTCTCAACTGGGAAGAAATTCCATAATATTTCAATGGATAATAGCAATAACGATAGCACTTAAGACTTATATACTGCTTCGAAGTACTTTACAGCCCTCTTTAAGTGGTTTACCAAGTCAGTATATTACCTTAACAATCTGGGTCATTTTACCAATCTTGAAAGGATGGAAGGCTGAGTCAACCTTCAGCCAGTGAGAATTGAACTGCTGGCAGTCAGCAGAATTAGCCTGCAATACTGCATTCTAACCACTGTGCCACCAAGACTCTTCTTAATATACCATTCACCTACTAGTTCAAAAACAATGTCAGCTACTGTCTCTCCAGGATTCTTGAAACCTTTGGCATGATACCTGTGTGATATTTGAATCTGGGTTGATGATGACTTCACTTTCTTCTTGAATACTTCTCACTAACCTTTGACTGTCCGTTGAGTGGCTCCTTGAGGACATTTTGCTTCTTCTCTCTGACAAAGATGTGCCCTCCCTCTGAATTATTTACAGCTGTGATTCTTCACCCACTAGCATGCTCAACTAGAAGACATTATGCTGTTCATCGCTGTTGACCTGGGGTTCCACAAGGAAGCATCTCAACTCAAAATGTTCACCCGAACTTTAAATCTCAAAGAAATTTGCCCTAAAATTATTACCAAATAGATCTGAAAAGAAAATGACCTGAATTTAATAGGATCATCCCTTCAGGGATATTAGACAGGGGGGAGAAGTCATATTTGCTTCAGCTACTGTATTCACAGGAATTTTAAGACAATCTTTCCATTTTGAAGGTAAATTGTTTGATGTGTTTTAAAGGTAAATATAGTATCTCAGCTAGGGGTGAATGAACCTGCCAATTTGGGTTTTGTTCAGCTGCTTATTTTCCCAGACCTGAATTTGTTTCAGCTCCTTTCTACAATGGTTTTTGTGAATTTAATTTTGCATTAGAAAATCCAGAGAAGTACAGATCACAAAATGGAAAGATGGGCTGATTTATATATAGGTTTTTGGGAGGATCAAGTTCATACAGCAAAAAAGCAGTTTGAAATAATTTCTCACCCATCCCAGTTACACTTTCAGTTAAGGTACAATGGGGGCATGTATAGCTTCTAAAAATAGTCCTCAGGATCACTCAAATTTTAGATAGGGAAATTGAAAAGAAACACCTATGAAATTTCTTCAGGAAGAGATAATAGCAATAGTACTCAGACTTATGTACCACTCAGTAGTGCTTTGCAACACTCTCTAAGCAGTTTACAACATCAGTCTATTGTCCCCAAGAATTTGCCTTCTTATTTTACCAACCTTGGAAGACTGAGTCAACCCTGAGCTGTCAGGATCGAATTCCTGGTAGCTGGAATACTGCATTCTAACCTGTCAAGTTGAGGTGATGAGCATTGTGCCCAAGAAAGAGCAGCACAGCAATGATGTCATCCAATGCATTTATTCATGAGTAACAGGTCTCTCTAGCAATCAGCAATAACTCTACACACCACTATTACACCACAAATGCTCCACAATAGCATGGTTACACAGAATTCCTTTTATAGGGTTGAAGTGAGTTGGTGGTCAGGATATCACTTGGTATACTCGGGAAGGCAGGAAAGAAGAGAATTACACAGGAGACAACAATTTAGAAAGTCTGTAGGCGAGCTTCTATGCATCCTTTCTAAGTGGATGTTGCTGGGTGAAGAAATGCAACACCATGTTAATAATACTTAACATAACCACTGTGCCACCATGGCTCTTCACTTCTCTTAATTTAAATTTCCTCAATACTTTTTAGAACATGGGGTCACAATTAACAATTGTGAATAGTTTGTTCTCTCTTACAGCATTTATCCCTTATCATGGCCTTTTCCCCACACCACCCTAGACTTTATGTAGTTTTTAAATGATGTGGGAAAAATAACTAAAATCTTTTGGGTCACTGAAGAGGGTTCCCCCCTTGGAAAGGTGCCTAGTTTTTGAAGGTAGCACCAAGTGAGACTCCGGGAGAGGAGTATGAAGTAGCTATGATCATCCAAGGAAATTTGGTGGCATTCTGAGGTTCTGCTCCACAGATAATTAGATAATTAAATGCAAGATCCTGTCTATTATTCTAGGGATTAGTTGGGACTGTTGCCATCATTAGAGCTGTGGTGGCACAACAGTTAGAATGCAGTATTGCAGGCTACTTCTGCTGGGTGCTAGTTGCCTGAAATTTGGCAGTTCGAATCACACCAGGCTCATGGTGGAGTCAGCCTTCCATCCCTCCAAGATGGGTAAAAATGAGGACCCAGATTACTGGGGGCAATATGCTGACTCTGTAAACCCCTGAGAAAGGGCTGTAAAGCAATGTGAAATGTGAAATGCAATAAGCAGGTGAAACAGTAAATACTGTTTACCCGCTTATTGCATAGAAACCTGCCTCCCACAGCTCCCAAATCCCATAGTTAGATTGTGAGTAGAGTTCTCCAGGCTTATGTCTGAGGGATTTCAATCAGCCTTCTCTGGAGTTGGTGTCTGAGGCAATTCAGAAGTTCACGGTGAATGTGAAAGTGATGAACTTCACCCAAGCTACTGAAGGCCCAAAGCATGACAGTAATAACATGTTACAACTTTTTGTTTTCTTATTTTTTTTCCTGTTTTGGTGGTGGCAATGTAATCTGGAGAAATTTGTCCTTCATTTTTCCATTTCTTAAGAAAGCATTCTATTTGATATCTTTGTAACTCCCTTGATACCCAAAGTAGTACAGGAGGAGGAGGGGGCGGGAGGAAGTTGGTCTAGGTAAAGTTTGAGTTTGATCTTCTTATGATTAACAATATTGACATTTTCCATCTGTGGAACATTAGAAATCATGGCTTGTTTAGATCAATATTATGTGCTATTTTGATTATGGACTTAAAACATGCAGGCATATTTCTCCCAGTGTGAAACTCTACTTATATCTACGTGGTGACAAAATTAACCCAGAGTACCAAATTTTAATTATTCAAAACAAGCCTCTCTAGATATTTTATGCTATGCCTGACAAATATTATCGTACACTGGAGAGTCACTATATTAGAAAAGCACTAAAATTATGTATATCAATTAACAATATTATTATACTTAAAGTCTTGATAAATTATTGAGAAATCCTTGCTCCTCTTCTGGAGAACTATAAATGGAAGAAAAAAACAATGGACCAATTCTTTTTTGCTGGCAATGATTACATTAATGAGTCTCTCCACAGTAGGCCTATCTTTACGGTAATGGCAATCTACTTCTCTTCTCTCTACCTGTTGATTTAGTTATCATTTTAGAGGTTGAATTAGAGCATCTAAACCTTACTAGGGAACCTCAAAAAACCCAAATGGAACTTTGTGTTCTGTGGTAGATATGTGTTTGTTCATAGAGGTCCCTCAAATAAGGCATGTGTGTCAGGGCATAAGTTGGGACCTGAGCTGAGTATCTCCCCATGACTCGTAGGAGAATTACGTTAGCTTATCAGAGGTGATGGATCATGGAAATCTCTGCTGCATGCTGCAGAATAAAAAGAAACCCAAAGTACATTCTAATAAACACTTTATTTAGAAAACACAGTAAAAAAAAAAAAATCCTAGCTAACAGCATACTCAGCTCACCGGAGCTTGTCACATGAAGAAGAGGGAGAAAGTAAAGTAAAGAAACTTCTCACACAAGGGCAGAAGAAGCCATAAATCTATCATGTGCCTCCATGTAACTATGGAGACAAGATAAGATAATGGGTAGCAGAGCAGACTACCGTAACACGTGGAGCTGGAGCTCACTGACAAACAAAAAATATGCAGTGACAATGTGTAACCCAACTGGAAGATGGAAACCAGCACAGGGCAGCCCTCCCCCCACCCGCCCAAAAAAGTTGCATGGGATCACCAGGCTACACCCCTTCCCCATCTGGGCGCCCGCGACAATGTGTAACCCAACAGGAAGATGGAAACATATTTCTCCACCTAGAATCCTTCAGAATGAATACTTGAAGAGCTCCCAATTCATGGTTTCATCAGTTGAACTGACTAATGTTGGGAACACTCATTTCTTTATGTCCTGGAAGAATGTCCGCTTCTTAGATGTCTACGGAGATTATCAGACATCCAGGTCATGGTTGTCTCAAAAGTGCTTTTTCAAAAGGCAACTGGATGTCTTCAGAAGTGAAGAAGCTTCTTGAATTAGAAGCAAAAAAATAATCTTTAAGAAAAACAAAGTCCAGTTTTCTTTTGAAAAAGCACCTTTGGGACTCCCATGCTTAGAGTTGATATCATTTTACTAAGAAAAATAATTTAGGATAATGGGACATGCAAAGCTTATCACCCCATTTGTAGAGTTTGAAGAATCCAGAGAAACCAACTACTTCAATATACAGAATCTGGTAAAATATGTTGGCCTCAGGGTGAAATTCTGCAGTGAAGATCTCTGGTGGACTTTATAAAGCAGTTTATCCCCCTGGATGTTAACTCCTATCAACAGGCAGTTCTTCCTAATATTCATCTGAATATCAGTTCAAAATCTCCTAGTCCTGACTTTTGGGATGACAAAGAGCAATTCTTCTCCTTCCTCTGACATCCCAAAATATAAGAAGATTGCTATCATGGTTCCCCTGGGTCTGTTCTCATGTAGGTCAAATGCACAAGTTCCTTTAATCTTTCCTCATAGGTCTTGATTTCCTGGTGCCTTACCAGTTTGATAGCAGTCCCCTCAATTGATCCATTCTGTTCATGATTTGTATAAAGTTGCTGCTTTGCATGATGACCAGGTCTGATATAATTTCCAATCACTTCAAAGTTCTTCTGCTGAAAAGACAAAGGGCTGGGAAGCTAAATCAAGGAAAAATTCAACTGAAGCTGGGAAGTGAAGAAGATTCTGTGACTTTTCTGGAACTTTATTTGGGGTGATTTGGTTTGTCTGTCAGAATAAAGATACGAATGTGGTGGTGGACTATCATGATGATTGCTCCTTGCCAAGGCAAGAAACTTGAGACTAATGTGTTAAACTATAACTTACTTATGAATAAAATAAAACAAATAAACATAAAACTGACTATGTAATCTATATCAAGGGATGCGGTGGCTCAGTGGCTAAGACACTGAGCTTGTGGATCAGAAAGGTTGATAGTTCGGCAGTTCGAATCCCTAGCATGGCATAACTGAGGGAGCTCCTGTTACTTGTCCCAGCTTCTGCCAGTCTAGCAGTTTGAAAGCATGTGAAAATACAAGTAGAAAAATAGGGACCACCTTTGGTGGGAAGGGAACAGCGTTCCGTGTGCCTTTGGTGTTTAGTCATGTCGGCCACATGACAACAGAGACGTCTCCAGAGCGCTGGCTCTTTCGCTTTGAAACAGAGCAGAGCACTGCCCCCTAGAGTCAGGAACAACTAGCACATATGTGCGAGGGGAACCTTTATGTCGAGCCTATGCCTGGCTTACAATCGGAGAGGTCGGTCACCTGTTGCCAGGGGTGGGTTTCAAATTTTTAAACAACCGGTTCTGTGGGTGTGGCTTAGTGGGCATGGCTTAGCGGGCAGGCATGGCTAGGTGGTCATGTGACTGGAG
>JANHFR010002224.1:167775-180306 GCA_032468015.1 Mimophis mahfalensis | reverse complement strand
AAAGGTGGTCCCTATTTTTCTACTTGCATTTTTACATGCTTTCGAACTGATAGGTTGGCAGAAGCTGGGACAAGTAATGGGAGCTCACTCCGTTATGCAGCACTCGGGATTTGAACCACTGAACTGCTGACCTTTCTGATCGACAAGCTCAGCGTCTTAGCCACTGAGCCACTGCATCCCCTTTTAAAATACATACATGCATGCAAATTAAAATTAAAATAAAAAGAGAGTACCGTATCTCACAACTGAAAAAGACTTTATTACCTGTAGACTCATATATGCAGATACTGTGGTTACAAAAGGGTTTATTCTTTCATACCAGTCACCCAAAGACTAAATTCAGTCATCCAAGCTTGTTGCAATTAGAATTCCTAATAGGTTTTTATAATTTCTTAATTATGTCCATAAAAACCCATATTACTCAGGGAAGCAAAAGCATCTGAGCAAAAACAATATGAGACCACTTCTATTTTTTCTTAAATTGTATTGTGATATGTTTTATAGATTTTGTTCCATATTTAGTAGAGTCCACTTTCTAAAATGTTGACCTTTTTTGAGCCTAGTTCAGTTTCATAACTCTTTCTGTAGGCTGTGGCAATATTTTCAGAATGGATATCCTGGTATTAGTTTGTACCTTCAATTTGTGCATTGTTAGAACATGGAATAATCTTGCCATTTTCCTTGTATTCTATATCTTATCTGCAAAGAACCTGGCAGGCCACTAGATGGCAGCAAGAAAATATAGAAAACTAACTCTTTGCTGCCATCCAGTGGTTGTCTAAAATTTTGAAGACCTGATTCAGTGTGCTATTTTCCCCATATTGGAAAAGTTCTACAAAACTTAAAGGCCAAATTGCCCAGGAAGGTTGACACGTCATTAAATCCATAATGAAGATGCAAAATGATATATGCATCATTTTGCAATATTTTAATGATTCATGGTATATGCAACATCATTTTGTATTTTGACATCACTATAGTTTCTACCCCATGTCTATGTTTGTGACTCTGAAGCTAATCAGTTGAATTTAGTCTTTCAGAATTAGCTGTTCTTGAAACAACTTCCCACATGTGGCCAGCTCCATCTCCAGTAAGAACTTGTACCATTAGTCAATCCTGGGTGATGTCAGCAGTGGATGGGACAGGTAGTTTAGGGCCAGCTGGCCATGTAAGCTACTAAAGGTTGACACTTTAATAAGAATTGAATTACCAGTCAGTAGGTACTTCATTAGCAAATAACCTGGAGCTGAGCCTTAGAAAAATATCTCAAAGAACTTAACTTTAAAATCTTCCAAGTACAGATAGTTTAATGTTGGAATAATATGTGTCTACTTGCCTTGTTGGAATGATAGCATTTAGCTTGCCTTGAAAAAATCACTGATAAAGGTTAAATCTGATTAATTCTTGGATGGAAATCCCCTGCAAAGCCCAGGGCTATAAAAAAATGAAAGAAATGATGGATAAAAAGTTACGTTTGACTGTAATAAGTGCATACATGATTAATTATATCTTGCTGATGTCCTGCTGCTTGTTTTGGAATCTGTCTTGCCCTTTTGTCTTATCCCACACTTCCAAGTAATGTTTAAGTGTGCTTTATGTTTTCATCAATAAGTTAACCAGTTACTGATATTTGAAGTGTTTAAGTCATAGGAGATCAAAATTTCCTAACGCACTATATATCAAATAATTCAAATAAACAAGTGTCCCGGCATCAGCTTTGAATCAATGTTTCACACATCAGTGATGGCAAGATCATACTGCCACCTCAAGAGGATCAAGTTTGTCTTTTCCGATGTATATTTACTGTTGTCTAAATGCTTCACAGACAAATGAAACATTTGACCCTTGTATTGAGTTGTCTAAAAGAGGATGAGAGGGGACCCACAGGGATTATTCCTCTTGGTCTCCTGTTGAGGGCCACTATACTTGCATCTTTTGTCTCTCGTATTCATGGTGAGTTTCACACATCATAAAACTTGGGAATAGGAAATGAAAAGACTGAATGTTCTTCTGTTACTGGTCAAATGGCTATTTATAGGTCTCTATAAACTCAGGCCCAGATTCTGAAGCTAGCAAGGCAGCTTTAAATATCAAAGTTGTCTTTGAATGTGGGGATTTGTTTCACAAAGGCATGGGTTTAATAATCAATGTGAAATGCTATCCTATTCAGAGTACTGCTCCACCCCCAGCTAATCCCACTTACTTTCTCTTTAATTAACAGATGGGGGGGGGGAAGAAAAGTGAAAAGCTGAGCCTAGGCCTGCTCTCCTTCCTGACAGTATTTGCGTCTGCTGGTATGCTGGCCTCGCAGAGGGCAGGCAATTCTTGTCATGAGTTGTAAAAACAACAGCACACCAGGCTTTCCACTAATTGCTAAAGCCCAAAAGAGGTTTCCAGACATTTATTTAACACTAATTGCATCTGTAAATACTATTCATGATGTGTGAAATTTACAGGCAAAGGGCATTTCAAAAAGAATACTTTTCAGAAGATGCCACGACTGTTACAGTTATAAAACTTTTGAAGGGTGGGGGAGATTGTGTAGCACGTAACTATTCAAGTTGAGCTGCAGCACAAATTTTCTTACATCAGCCCTGTCCCGGATTACTTGCATGTAGAAGAACTCTGGATATGAGTTTCAATGTTCTTACCAAAAGGAATGCTTTAGGATGCCCACAGTTCCTTCATGACTTCTTCTGTCCTATGAAATATTCTGGACAGGCCCTTTACCTCCCTTCCACTTTTCATTGTCTTCACTCTTCTTCTTTTTTTTTAATCATTTGGTTAAAATATTGTCATTCTTCCGGAAGCCATTCCATTACTAGTAGTGTCCCCTGAACAAATCAAGTTTTTTCTGTAACCCTGTTGTACCTACCATCTAGGTTGATGCCTACAAGAGATGAAGATGTAAATGCCGAAGGATTATTCTCTTGGACTTTGAATCAGGGCATTATAGCTATGCAAAAGAAAAAAAAAACGTGATGTATAATAATCTAAATAGGATGGGTTGGCAATCGTAACTGCCCTGTTCAGTTTTCACATGACTCTGAGGACTGAAGTAAACACATTCATTGTGGGACACACACAACTGTAAACTTGCAGATCATCAAACAGTTTCAAGGAAATAAAAATAATTATTTGCAGGGTAGAAGAGTTACATTGAATGGGAAAGATTTGTTGTTTCACCTCTCTCTCTATATATATAAAATCAGATGTGTGTGTGCATGTTCTAGCATAGCTCTGGAACAGCTCCACTAATTCCAGCCGAACTTGCTACACAGATGACTTACCCTCTGGGAACAAACACTGTGGGGGTAAGACACCCCTAACACCCATCAGGGGGTCTCTATGCCTTTAAAATAGTGGTAGCAGCTTTGACTTCACAGTACTCCACAAGGGGGCTCCCTCTGACTTGTGACACTGCACGACAGAGCAGCGTCAGGCACATAGAGCTACAACATCTAGAGGCTCCCTCTGACTTGTGATGCTGCACCAGAGAGCAGCGTGAGGCCTGATTACAGGACTGCCGAAAAATAAGTATCTGGGCAAAGCCGGGTCATCAGCTAGTTTTTTTTATAAAAACAACCATACTGTTTCATCTACTTCTCCCTTATTTCTGTAATTATCATTAGGAAAAGCAATTGAGGGAAAAGGTTACAGGTGAAACTGAGCAGGTGTGTATAAGGAGTATCACCAGAATTCTTCCCCAACTGACATTTCTTCACTATGAATTACATCATCCCTGATCTATTTTGCCATTCTTAAATGTTGACTGGAGATCTTTTCAGCCAATTTTGCCACCAAATTGCGTCTCTGTGCAGAACAGTGTTCCAAACATAGCTATTATCTGCCACAAGACTTTGTGTTCCAGCATGTGAACAGAATAGGAAAACCACTGCTGAGATTCAAGCTCTAGGAACTTAATGTGAAAGTAGTGGACAATCCATTTGGATTTTATAGTACAGTGTAACTTTAGGGAATCATGCAATAAAGAAAATAATACCCTGCATGACTGAACCATGTAATAATGTGATGCAAGTTTATAGTTAGGTTTTGCATTGTGGTAGATGACTAAGGTTTATAAAAAGCAAGTTGACTTTTGGTGGTATGTGAAATAGATGGTTGACACGCTTGGACTGGCATATCAGGCCATAGGGCAATTACTACCATATCAGATGTCCCTCTTGAGTTGCTGGAACCTGAAGTCAGTATCTTTTGTATATTTACACACTTACCTCTGTTATTGGTCAAACAGTAGCTGCAGTAAACTATATCTAGGTTATCCACACCTTGAGATTCAGACTAGTTTAACCAATGGAAATGTATTCATTTCTCCAGAAGAATCCTGGGAATGTTTGCAAAGGTAGGTGCTGAAATTGCTTGATTGTTAATCTTCAGCTGTACTATCCTGAGTAGTAAGAGACTTCGTTGGCAAGTTTGCCAGTTTGTAAAGGTAATGCAAATAGATGTAGTACTTGAGCAGCAAAATCAACTTATTTTTTGTAAGCAGTTTCAATGCCCTGTGTATCTGCTGCTCATTCAATTCATATGAATTCACACATTATGCTAAGCCACAGTTTACTGAATAAATTACGTTTGGATATATTCATGCAAACTATTAAGCTATAAACCGTGCTTCACAAACCATTATGTCTATGTTCACGAAGCCCTTTAAGCTAAAACAAAGGGAGACAGAATGTGCAAATCCAGCCATAAGATGACAGAGGGTCTTTTGAATTTGGCCATAAAGGGTATTACTATTTAAATGTCAAGAAACAAGTGAATAGCCAAAATAATTAGTGAATATTGTTGAATCTATTTGAAGGAACATACAAGCAGTTATGGATAGCCCTTGCTTAACAGTAATTTGGGCCAGAATTTCCATCACTAAATGATGCAGTTATTACATAATAATCCCATCCTGCCACACTGGCCTCTGCTTGAGGTTCTTCCACCTGCCTATCTTCCCCCCATCATCCTGAACTGCATCTGCACCCTTGTCACCCTACACTCTGCTGCCCCTGCCACCCTCTGTTGACCTTCATCTTCTTTTTCCCACTATTGACAAGGTACCCAGCCTGCCCTTTGTGAAGCAGTCCCTGGCCATGGGAAAAGTTCTTAAGGTGGCCTTTTTCCCTCTTAAAGCCTCATAAGGCCTTCCCAAAGCTTTGTGAGAAGGCTACCCATGGCTGCAGGAAGCCCTCAAGTGGTCAGTAGCTGCTTGGCAGGCTAGGCTGTGCCCACCTCATTAGCAGTGGGAGAAAGAAGATGGTGAAGGTCAACTAGGGTGATAGAGGCACCTGAACACCCAATGGCAGGGTTGACAGAGAACAGGTGGAGAAAAGGGCAGAGATGGGGGGGAGGAACAGGTGGTAGGTTGGAAGTTGAAACTAATCCTATGGTCATATATGTAGGTAAGGGCAAAATTTTGATCACCTGACCATAGGGATGCTGCAGTGCCCATCATTTTGAGGACCATATGAAAGTACGACTTGTTCTGTGATATTGTAACTGAGCAGTCACTAAATGGTTTAGAGAGGACTATCTATACTGAACAGTTAATTTCATTTCCTTCTCTTATAACATTCCCACCTTCTCTATAATCTATTTTTTATCTCTTTGTTTTGTATATTAATCTCTCTTTCTGGTTAGGATCCTGAAAAATTCATCCAAGTGTCCTATAAACACAGATAAATAAAATTCAGGCTAAGAAGGGATAGCTATAGATCAGTATAGCTGTAGAGGAAAGTCATCACAATTTTCTCCAATTAAAATAGATTGATTTGCCATGGTGAATTCCACAGTGTTATAGAAACAGCAATGAATGGAGTTAGTTTGTCCTTCACTAGGAAAAACTGAATACATTTGTATATTTAGGAAGAAATTCCATGAAATTCAGACCCTCTCTCTACACCAGAGGAAATTGTCATGATATGTCATGTGACATATCTTTGAAGGCATGAACTGTCTCCAGCAAGTCTAGAAAAAGAGTAGAATGAAGAATACAACACACACCCTTACCATTTGTCTGTTAGACATGGTCTCTGCTTGGTCGCCTTTGTTTTTAAAGAAAATAGCTTTGAGAATCCATGATTACAGGGTTATTTAGTTCCTCTACATCTGGTTCCAGGCGAGACCTTTCAGGGTTGCAACCAGTAGAGAGCTGTTCTCCGTAGGAGAAGGCAGGCTTGGCCATTTCATGGAATCAATTCTTCAACAAGAACATATCTAGCTCTCAGAAAAACTGCAAAATTAAGGAAAAAAAAACAAAGAAATCAGGTAAATTCATTGTAAGAAGAGCAACAATATGGGCAGACAGTTTTCCTGTAAACAGAGTTTGAAATTTTGCCTTTACAGACAGCAGGAAAAAAAATCAGTTTGATTTATGAAGTTCCAAAAGCAGATACATTTAAGTCAAGTAGATTTGTGTTTGGTTTGGAGTGGGCTTTTTGCCTTTGTTTTTAGAGGGAGGGAGACATCCTCATTTTTCTGAACTGTCACCTATTAACACGGCTTGGCAACAGTTTTGTGCAAACACAGGCTGTAGGAAACAGCAAGCAGATTTCCAAGGGAAGCATGGAGTACGAAACATTGGAGCAGACTATCCAAAGAAGTGTGTGTCAGAGGTCAAAGTTCATCTGCAGGGAGCAGAACTGCAAGTTAAAGAACTATGGAAGCTAAACAAAATGAAGCAATTCATTTGCCTGCACCATGAGATGAAATCAGGATTAACATTAAATCCAACTGTCATATAGTCTGATTTGCAGGAAAACAGATTCAAATACATTGAGGGGAAGTCATATTGTTAACATAGTACAGTAATGGTGTTTTTCCCTTGAAAAAACTAAGGGGGTGGGGGGAATCAACCAACTAAAAAAGTCAGTTGCTTAAGATCATCACAAATGATACTATTTAGTGTCATAGATTATGCTCATTACAACTTATTTCCAATTCATTGACACTTTTCATTTGTTTTTCAGGCCAACATTTGCATTCATTCACGAGAAACAATACTGAAATACCTTGATTTTTAAGCAAGAAGAAATTGGACAGCCATTTGTCTGAAAAGGTATAAGGTCCCTGCTTGAGCAGGGGATTGGACAAGAAAACATCCAAGGTCACTCCCAACTCTGTTACTGTTATTTTGTCACAGCCTTCTCTTGAGAATTTGTTTTTCAGCTTCCCAGACTATTTTGAATAAAATGGCCTAATTTATATGAGGGAGGTATATCACCATTCTTGGAGGAACATCAGGTTTTAAAGAAGTAATATAAGTAGAAAAGTGATTTAAAAAACCCTCTATCCATCCAAATATCCACTGGAGGATATAATATGAAACCTGGGTGGTGGGGAGAGAAGGTTAATTGGGGAAAAACAAGTTTCATTAAGAAGATTGAGATATTTCATTAATTCATATTGAGATATTTGTAATTACTCTCTACTTTTTCTCGCCAGATATATCTTTGTGTTTCTGCACTTTGTTTTCTAAAATAAAGAATAACCTACCATTTACTATGTGAGTTCCACTGATAAGCCTTGCTGGCACAAATTCCTTGAAGATATCCAAGTGTATCATAATTTGTTATGGCCACTCAGAATCCAGTGTGTATAGAATTGTATTCTCAAAGGTTTATTTCCTGAGTAGACACTCAAGCTTTAATGTTGGAAATAGGTTAACTAGGGAGTGTTTTGCAAGATGAATATGAAAATGACAACTTAAAATATATTTTTTAAAAGCTGAACAAATTTTTTTGAAAGGGTACAGGGAAAGATGAAAAGCTGGACTGAAAAAAGAAACCTCTCAGCTTGGGGTTGAGAAGAAAACTTGAGAAGAAAAAAAGGTATTAAATTCATTTCTGGGACAGATGTTCTAAAATTTTCTAAGAATATTTTTTTAACCCTGATCAAGAAGATAGTCCAAACATATTAAGCTTTGCCTTGTTTGAAAAAGTTTAAGTACTTTGAAGAATACTAATTTGCTTCAGTGAATTGGACAACAGTGCTTCACTGTTGTCTTCTATCCTCAGTACTCAATACCAATTAACTTTTCTGTTGAAACCAGTTTTTTAATACAAATTGTTCATACATAATATTTGTTCCCTTCCCTTCCCTTCCCTTCCCTTCCCTTCCCTTCCCTTCCCTTCTCTTTACAATGTACATTATCTGTTTGAAAGCCTGTGCAGAACTATGCTAAGGACAACAAAATAACTCTATATTATAATATAATATCACTTTAATAAGATTTTTTCCATGTATCTTGTATGGTTGAGTGACTAATTAGAAGTACTTAGATTTTAGTCCTGAACTGCCACAGTACAAGTCAACATACCAGACATTTCACAATTAAAGGCAAAGTGATGAATATCTCAAGTGTTTCACATATGTTGGCTTAGCAATCAAAGTTAAAGGGCAAGTTGGTGCCTTCTAAAAGTGAGGACTCAAAGAGAAATACATCAAAGGAAAAGAAAATGGAAAAAGTGAAACATGTGACATGGTAGAATTAACATGCAGTTACAGACAAATTTGTCTTGGTGGCATGTTAGATGTAAATGAGCAAAAATAACAGTGAGAATTAGCACCTCTGACATACTGTCCCATGTATCTTAAATATTTATCAAGATCTCTTGGGCACCTCTTCAAATTCATTTTGATAAAGCCATTCCAATGGAAAATTGTCAGCACACTAATGCAATTAAATGCAGAAATCCAAACTAGTCCATGGGAATTAGCAAGTAAGAGCTGGCCGAATCTTTTTTTTTCCCCCCCTGCATCTGCAGAATCTATCACTTTTGGGAAAGATGAAGAATAAATACCATCGTTTAACTCTCTCCAAACTTCTCCGCAAATTGCTGTGGAATCGTCTGCAAAATAAAAACTGATAAAGTTCTACTCTGCAGATGTTACTCAAATTAAAGATAGAATCAGTTTGATTTCCTTATTATACAGTAGAATTAGGGAACATGAGATTCTCCATGTGCAGCTAAATCACAACTCCCAGCAGCTCCAGCCAGCATGACTATTGATGGGGATGACTTGAGCTGCAGTTCAGTCACATCTGGAGGGATAGATGTCTTCAACTTGGCTAAGAACATCTGCTCATGGTGGGAAAAAAATGGGAAGTTTTAAGCTGCCTCTCAAACTCCATTATGGTAATGACAATCTTGAGAAGATACATTGTGAGATGATTTACTTTTTTGGATTACATTTTGTATCCTGAAAGCTTAGATTCTAGTAGACCAAAGATTTTCTTTCTGGAAAATTATTGATTGTGATGTGTTGGCCACATTCACTATAGATGAATGACATTTAAAAGTTCAATAATTTTTATTGAAGAAGGCACTCACAATTGAGTTTTAAAAAGTGCTTTAAGTTATTCTAAATCAACTTGTTGCCAAGTTACTTTTCAACTAGACAACTGCATACAGTGGAACTTCAGCTTGCGAATGCCTCAGTTCACAAACAATTTGGGTTTTGACCCAAAAATCCAGCTGAGTTTTGGTTCAGTTTCTGAACCAAAACTCGGCTTCTGACCCAAAAACAGCACAGAACGCTTCCTTTCTGTGCTGTTTTTGCCATCTGCATATGCACAGAGGCGTTGCTTTGGGGCGCGACCAATCCGGGTTGCAAATGCAATCTTGGAATGGATTGCGTTCACAAGCCAAGGTTCTACTGTAATTTCAAACTTTTTTTTTCATTTAAAAATGGGCAAAAATAAATAAGATGAGAATTAACCTTTTATTAGACCATCCCTTCATATAGAGGGGGGAGTTAGATATGTATGTGTGTAACACGCCTCCCTTTTTCTTTTATTTCTATGTTTCTCCTTTTCCCTTTCAGCTTCCTCTCTTTCTTTTTTGAACTACGTTCATTTGAAGAAGCCTGCAAAATAGCATTTAATTGGAAATGAGAGGAAACTAATCTTTTAAAACTTTGTACCTTTGTCAGTTTAGCTTCTCCCAGATCCTAATGCAGAGAATACTTCATTAGAGTGGGTCAGCACCCTTGACATATCTAACCCTACAAAATGAAATGTTTCATAGTAGGCTCAAATCATTAGATTCATGCGAAAGACCTGGATCATATGTTTGGAGGGATTTAAAGATAGAAAGACACAGCCAAAAATGGCAGAATAGCTCACATTTGAACTACTTTTTTTTTTAAAAAAAATGCCCATAATTCCATACTTATACAGTATGTGGAATCAAGTGAGTGGTACAGTGGCCTAGAGGTGGAGCTCTCGCCTCACAATCAGGAGGCTGTTTCAATCCTACGTAAAGGCAGATATTTCTCTCTCTGGGCACACTGACAATATATCTGCTGAAAAAACCCTCCACATTGGTGACAGGAAGGGCATCAGGCCAGTAAACAACCAGCTCCATTTAGTTGCCCAGACTCCACCCTGCAAGTGATTATGGGATTATGGGTCATTAAAAGAGGATGATATGGAATCAAGCCATGATTCATATCTTGCCAGACTAGTGTTATTTCCCTGTTTGAATTAATGTCTCACTTTCTCAGGTTATGCACCAGGTTTTCCAAGTGCTTTACAGGTAGTGTTTGACTTAACAACAGTCCATTTAATGATGGTTCAAAGTTACAATGGCACTGAAAAAAATGACTTACGGCTGTTTTTCAACCTTATTCCTGTTGCAGCACCCCCATAGTCGCATGTTCAACATTCAGACATTTGGCAAGTGACTCATATTTGTGATGATTGCAGTGTCCCAAGGTCCTGTGATCACCTTTTGTGACCTAATGTGGAAAGATAATAGGGAAGCAAGGTTCATTTAATAACTGTGTCACTAACTTAACTGCTGTGATTCACTTAACAACTGTGTCAATAAAGGTTGTAAAATGGGGCAAAATTCACTTAACAACTTTCTCACTTAAAAACAGAAACTTTGGCCTCAGTTGTGGTCATATGTTGAGGGCTGCCTGTATTCCACAACTGAGGCATGGTTTTGCATTCACATTATTAATAGGGGCATGAGACAAAAAAATAGGACAACCAGTTTATAAGAGTTAATAGAGAGTCATCAGAAATTGCATTTAGAAATGCACATAGAGCTGCAGTTCTATATATACCTTCAGGTATATGGATAACTATGCTGGTATAACTTTGAGCAGGAGCCACAATTATTAAAATCAAAGTTACTTTTAAAAACTCTTGCTTCCTTTGGGTTGAGGATAAATGCTTAAATAATGTGGGTCTGTACATATAAGGTCCACAAGGAAATAACAGTGGTCTGTTGGCATTTGAGATTAGTGAGTTAATTCAAACTTTGGCTTTTTTTTTCTTTTTCACATCTATTTACTAGAAGTAATTATATGGTAAAACTGGAGCTGACAAAGCACTTATAAGCTATAGATTTTCAAACTAAGTTGGCAGCAATTTCATACTGTCGACGAAATGTCTTTCACAGAAACTTGACCATCTAGTTTCATTCGATACCAAAGTAATTTAAGGTTCACATATCTATTTAAGAATGGCTTTAACTAGATGTTGGCTCAATGCCTTTCCCTTTGGGTAAGGTTTTAGGATCCTATCTCAGTCTGCTGAGGGCTGCAAGGCTTTCTAGGCATCAGTATAATACAGTTAACAATGTGGTGCTTTTCTTTCATTTTTTTTTTCTTTTCTAGAATGCCCCTATTTTTCTCTGATAATATCTAAATCTTTGTGCTTTTTCACTTCATCACCAAGTCATTGTAAGCATTATGACAATAATGCAGGAAACAAGTAGCTGCAGGTATGGTCAAAAATGTCGTGTCAATGGTGCCATCAAATCTCTGCCTATCTTTTTAGGTGCTGCATACATATTGCATATCAAAATAGGTAGAGTTTTGACATCAGTGTCTTAAATCCATCTTGATTTTTTTCAACACAATGGGCAGACACACCTGGTGCAAGGACACACATAGAGCAATTATGCAAGGCAACACATAGCCTTGCATAATTGGGTGAAGCCCAATTTTCAAAACTTGTTGCTGGACCTAATTCCAAATGTAATTAAAGAGAGAACAAGGATTGTATTTACTCGTAAACATTTTCATCCATTTGAAATATTTTAAGTTACATGGAAAAGAAATTGTCCTGGCCCTACCCATGTTTTGGGATGTAGTTCACAACAGCCCACTTGAAGGTCAAGTGTGTATTTCAAGTGATAAAATATTGGATGCTTCTGCTCTAGTGCTTAAGATGAAGAAATGTTTCCCTTCCCCCAGAAATGGATAAGCAAGATGTGAAAGTATTTAAAAACATTACAATCTATATGAAAGATAGAAAAAATCAAAAAGCAATTGTGTTTATACTTGATATGCCCACAACCATAATTCTATCTTGATAAATCCAGTCTCAATTCTTAACCATTTTCCTCCTCAAACTTGAGAGGAAAATGATTTCTTCAACTATTTTTATATGATAACTAGCTGATAACCTGACTTTGCCCAAGTATTGATGACAATGCTGCAGCCTACAATTCCCAGCATTCTTTGCCCAATTTGCATGCCTTCCCTCTATTGGCTGGAGAGCCT
>JANHFR010002221.1:163989-174058 GCA_032468015.1 Mimophis mahfalensis | reverse complement strand
AAGAGATGGTTGTCTGAAAGTGTCTCTTTATCCCTTCTCTGACATGCAAAATGAAAAACACTGTTCCCCAGAAAATCTTTAACATAATAACAACTGACAGGTATATTGTGCTTGGTAAAGCCCCGGGCAGTTATCCTTTCACAGAGCTGCCTCTTCAGACCTTTACTCTATGAATTTGAGTGTTGATATTTTTATAAACCTCCCGGGGTTATCTTAGTGGTATGTCTGCAGGGTAGATATACTATAATTCACAAGGTATGTTCAACTATCACAGAAGCATTCTGTTTCTGTAGCAGTAGCATTAGATATTTACTAAAAACCAGAGGGAGCCTATATTACTTTTCCATGTTGTGGCAAGGGAGAATTGATAGTATGATTTGGAAGATGCTTTAACTTCACCTTTTTTTTTTTTTTTTTAAAAAAAAGAGGCTTCCAAAAGCCTTTAATGTGACATATGGCTTTTGATGCATACTGCTTATTTAATCTAGTGGAATAAAATCATGCTACTAACTGTTCTGATGTAACTATTACTTGGTTTTCTGGCAAGTGCTTCAAGGAGCAATACGATTCTTGTGGAGTCATGGCAGGATGACTGTGATGGATTGTATCTACAAAGGGAATGGTGGTGTGATATAGAGAAGTAGAAGAAGCACATTCCAAAGTGGTGGAATAGACGAGATAACACAGCCTGGAGCTGAAATCAAGAATGAGAAAGAGATTTAAAACAGCCACTTGTTAGAGCTCCCCAGTGTATAACTGTTGGAGTTCAGTGAATTAGGTTTAGTCTGGCAAGATTCTGTTTATATGGTGTGAGCAAATGAAGAACTGAATTTTGATTGGATTGTTACATGTCATTCTTGGGCTGGGCCTGACATTGTCTCATGCCACCAAAGCAGTTACTGTAAATGCAATGGTTTAAGTTGTTTGTCCTTGTAGTTAAGAAACTGATTTAAATATTGGTACTGAAGTCAACATTGATAGCCTCCAATTGGATACTAAGACCCAGAGATTTCTTTTTGGTGAGATCAAACATATACACCATATATTTTTGAATTAATTTTCGGTTTGAAGTTGGATGAGATATCTGATGGGTTCTTGAATTCTCTTGACTGAGAATGTCCTTTAAAGATGTAATAATAATTGCATGCATTGTGTGCCAGCATTGGAATTTAAATCTTATTTCAAATATCTAATGCAGTTATTTTTTTAAAAAAGTTATAGCTGGTCACATGTGAATGGTGTAATCATGAACCACTAATCATACTGGATCTGGATTCTGGAAGCTGTCATCCAGAAACCTTTGGGGCACAATAATTTCCTACCATTAATCCATCTGAACTATTATTAAAATATTTGATAAAGTAGCAACTACTTAGGTATGCATATTTCTCAGACTAGTCAATATATAAGTTTTGTTCCTTTGTCTAGATTATTCCTGCAGCTAAAATTCTATCATCAGCTCTATTGTTTTAGAAGAGAGGAACAAAATAATGCTTAAATGTTTATGAGAATTCAAACTATTGATGCTGTAGCCCATACAAAGAAACAGAATAAGAGGAATTTCTTTCTCTCCTCTATGCAAATACACAGTCTACAGTTAAAATCTGGGAAAATATGAAGATGGTTTATTATAAATCATCGTTCTTAAGATTTAAGAGTGAATTGTTTAAATCCACTGTTGAACACGCAGCTTGGTGACAGAGTGCCAACTGTGCATACAAGAGTTCTGTTTTCGTTCTCTGCAGTGTCCAGCAATTACAGGAAAGAACAGGATGCAAGCCTCCAGTTCTTAGGAAAGATACAGAAAGTCAATATATTCATTATTCTACCAAGGGGGAGAGTTTGGATTTATTTCAATTATTTTAAAATGATTTTTATATATGGTCACAAAGAAACAGCAAATAGTATAATGATACAACAGAACAGCCATTTTGTGTGCTGGAAACTCATTGGGTGTTGGGATCTCAGAACAAAACACCAATGTCCTAAAAATTGTTTTTGAAAAGAGGACATTTCCTTGCATTTTTGAGCAAAAACTGGTAAATATGAATAAGCAGCATTATTTAAAGTCTCCTGGCTCTGTTGGGCTATTTTTGGTGGCCTGAAATTGGACTTTGTATGTACATGTGCAGGGATTTTGTTTTCCAGGCAAGTATAGCAAACAAAGGATATCCCTCCTGCTATTAACTTAGATTGGATGAGATGCCTGTTGGGATAGTGGAGGGAGGAGAAGGCAGCAGTTGAATAAACACATGACTCAAGGACCAAAGAGTCCTTTTGGATTCTGTACTTCTCCTGGGAAGAGAAAACAAAGACTCTTTTCCCCACTACTGGGCTATAGTGCTCTCAACTCATGCTTGAGTCTGCAGAAAACAATAGCAAGGATGTTGCTAAACTCTGTCCTGCCTCTATTCTTTCTTTCCGGTCACAGTCAGTCACTTCCAGGGTGATGCGTGATAAAAAAACAACCAATTTTGTATAACTTGAAACTACTCTTGGGAGTGGGGAAACACTACCTTAATGGTGATGCAGCTAAGAATGATCTGAGACAGTGATGAGATGAAGAACGTTGTGGAGAAATGGCAGAAAAAATGATGTTGCCAGGTCACATCTAGGCCACAGCAAAGTGCAGGTGGAAAAAGGCCAGAAGAGCACTGCAACCAACTAACCAACTGTGATTGATGCATTACTTCTCTAGGAGCTTTGCTGGTTGATTCCTGGCTGTCTACTTCAGGGAATTCTCCTACCTCCCCTCACTCCATTTGAATAGTCTTTTAATGTATTTTAGATTCACTTTGTCTCCTGTGGTTTGGCTCTGGTTTGAACTTGAAACTGCCTGTGCTACATCCAGCTTTCAGGCAAAACCTCGCTCTATATTTTTCTGGAACATTCACATGTCCTCACTCTCCGTGTGCATTTCTACTTAAAAAAGTCCCATTTATGAATAAACCACTTATAAATTGAGGCAATGTGTTTGCTCAATCCCGTTTGTAGGAAGCTGTGGTATGTCCTTTTATTGTGAAGGAAATGAGAGGATCTATGGGGATCCTACAAGTTCGTGCATTTGCTTTATCATATTATCTCTGCCTCACTTTCTGTAGCCCCTTTCAGGTCCACGTTCAGGTCCTCTGCTTCTATCAAACATCTCAATGACTTCTTTGGTGACAACTGCAGAATCACTTACTCTTATTGAGGCTCTGGCATGGTTTCATCTGCTGCTGAAATACCTCAATTGATTTTTCGGATTCTGTTACTACTGGGTTGTCAAAGTACTATGTAATTTAGCTGCATATGTGGTAGGATCATGGAATCTATCCTTTGCCACTCAGCTTATAACCAATACATATATCTTCATCACTTCTACAATTTAGTTTGCTCCTTTATTTATTGGAACATAAGCTTGCTACAGATCCAAGCACCGTAAAGTGTTTAACATTGGGCTTGGTTCCATTTCATAATTGAAATCATATTGCTACTCTACCTATAATGGGCAATCTGCTTTTACAAATAAGATGCCCAACCAAACTACTTTTCTGTAGTTTTTCGTAGTCTGGAAATGAGAAGCAGACTTTTTGTCATTTCCAGTAGTGTTCTGTTTGTTTGTTTTTTTCTTTTTATATACATTTTGCTCTGTGATATATGAAAGTGCTATATTTCTTCACGGTCTAAGGCCTTTGAAACAATAAGAGGGCAGCAATTTTGTAGGAGATAAAGAACATTTGCCATGGCTTAAGGGCCATTTTATATTCATGTCTGAGGTCACCAGCACAAAAGAAAATCTAATGCATTTCTGGGAAGATTCCTTCAATTACATCAGATACTCTTTTGTCTTGAAAATATCAACTTTAGCATGAGAGATAATTACACCCACTTCTCACCTACAATTGAAATGGTTTTAGAATGCAGCAGAAGGTACCGTTTTGGACTCATTGAAGAAACACTTCTGTTTTATCCAGAAGCAATTGCTTTTGATTGAAGTCCTCTCAGGATAGACAAAGAGCACAATGGTTACTGCAGAGAGCATAGAATTACTGTACCTTGTCTCTTATGGTTTGTTTGCTTCCTAATATCATTGAATTCAATGTAGGTTCTTAGTTAGAAGCACTAGAAATTATTTATTTTCTGGGGCATCTTCCGTAGGATCATTGCCAAAAATTTTGAGGGCTGATTGCTAGATTTTTTAAAAATCTTATAGCTTTATTCAGGTTATGATTATTTTTCTAGATAATCTTATTCAAGTCTATGAAAGAGTGCATGAATAGGCTTATACAATAATATATCTCTAACATTTTAAACACTGACTTTTTTTAAAAAAATGAATATAAAGTTATGAAATTGTCCTCATAAAGTCTTCACTTAATAATTAGTTGCTTAATGACTATTCAGGAAGAAGGGATTTCAAAAAAGCTACTTATGACCTGTCCTCAAAGTCATGATTGTTTTTCACACACACACACACACACACACACACACAGATTTTGGAATCTTGGCAACCACTGTAAACAGAAATTACAGTGTCCCATGGTCACATAACTACAATTTGCATAAAACTGTAAAAATGTTCATTGGATATACTGGATTCGCTTAATGAACACACAATTTGCTTAATGACAATGGTAATTCACAACTCTTGGTAAAACAATCATAAAATCAAACCAAATCATGTGATGACCCACTTAATGACTGCAATGACGTATAACCAAAATTCCAGGCTCGTGGTCGTAAGCTGAACCTATTTCATTAATTCATAGTTCAGAAATGCATAACTCTCATCTGACTTTAAGTTCAGATTTTGACTTGTTAAATTGTGTAAAATTATAGAAATAGTTCTTCTGCATTGCTCAATTAATTTTCACTGGTTAGAAAATAATAACCTAACCCTCTTAGAGTAAAATGACATGGTATGAGGGCTTTACCATTCTACTATACTGATTGAAGGTTACTTTGCCACTATAATATCATTGCTTTGGAAACTGCCATATAAAATTAGATAACAAGAATAGCTTTAAACATGGTTTGAAGGGAAAAAAAGTAACTTTCATTCTTAACAATTCTCTGAAAAGCTATTCCCATTACTGTCTTGATTGTTCTGTCTGCTTCTTACTAATTGAAGCATGAAAATAATGTGAACTCAAAGTCATGGAGCTATAATATACCTATTAGTAAAAATGATACAGGGTAATAAAATGTGACAGAAAGTTGTTCTCTACTGAAACTCATGCTCTAACTCTTCATGATAATTCAAGCTAATTAACACTACATTGATTCTGATCAAAATATACATCAAGGGATCCTGAATGGGTTTTCATACCATCTTGAGTAATTACTGTTCATGTTTGTTGCTGAAAGCTATTGTATTTAAAAATGGACCCCTAAATATCTTCTTAATAAAGGCTGACTCCAATGAAGGGGAGAAAAAGGAGAATGCTCTAAGACAGCAAATAAATTAGTAGGGTGTTATGTTAATCTGTTTGCAAGGTGTAAAAAGCACTTCTGGAGATAATATTCTCTACTCAACCTATTGTCAAGAGAAGAGATTCGTTAACCAGAGGGTGGTTAACATTGATTTTGTGTGTATTTACTCAGAAGCAAGTCCCACCAAGTAAAAGAAGACTTATGTTTCACTCTTAAATAAATGCCCATGGGACTACTGTTTTAGTATTAATAAATCAATATTCACTGGCTGGGTTTATGGAATACACTTAATGCAGTCAGCTGTCATAATTCCTTACTGTTGATTCTAGGAATCGCACTATCCTGGTTAAAAGCATTATTTCAAGGAATGCAAAGTGCTATCTGCTACCCCATACAAGCTTATGCCAAAGTTACTGTCCTACATCAAATTTAAGTCATTTAAATCACAGCGCTTCACCCCCACTTTCTGTATTGCTAAACACACAGGAATAAGGATGATTTAGTTTTATTTTTAACTCTGTTGCAAGTGCCATTTTTTTTAAAAAAAAAAAAAAAGTTTTCAGTGAGTTTTCCATGCTGAGAAATTAATCAAAGGCTTGTTTGTGATCACCAGTCCCATTACCTGTTACTCTGCTTTCATGGGAAAAGAATTTAACAAAGGCCAACCCCCCACTGCCATTTTTAGGAATAGCTGTGACCTAACTACTCTGTTCAGGTGAATTGTTATTACTTTTTGTAATTGTTTCATGTGATAAGTCCAAATGTGTCTTGACAAATAATACTCTGTTCATAATATTTGGTGAATAGTTCTTCTGTTCTAACATTATTCTCATTGGTGCTGGAAAGTCTGGATTGAAGATATACATGATTGATTGATTATGTGCCCTCAAGTCAGTTTTGATTCTTAGATAGATAGATATTCTCCATGATTATCTGCCCCTAACCTAAGACTTCAGGTCTTTCAGTGATGCCACTTTCACAATCCATTCATCATCTTCTCTTTTCTTCTACGTTTCCCAGCAACAGAAATTTTTCTAGTGGGTCTTTATCTTTGCATAATGTGTTCAAAGTAGGATAATTTGAGTTTGGTTGTTTGTGCTTTGAATGAGAACTAGGGCTTTTATTGGATGATTCATTTGTTTGTTTTCTTGGATGTCCATGGTATTCTTATAGGCCTTCTCGAACACCAAAGTTCAAAAGCATCAACACTCTTCCTATCATATTTTTTCTAAGTCCAACTTTGCTTTCATAGAGTGTCACAGGGAATATAGTTGCTTGCACTGTTCTGTTCTTTGTAGGTACTTACAGAGATATAATGGCTCTAAATATCCAAAAATTTTCCAAGGGCTTTATGATTGCTGTACCAAGGTTATTGATGTTTTTTCTCCAGTTTTAAAACCATGTTCATCTCCTTTCCATCCAGCATGCCTTTATACTGTATATATTCAGCACTGAGATTAAATAAATAAAGGGTGAATGCACAGCTTTGTCTCAGCCAGGTTACCAACCTGGAAGCAATCTGTTTCATTGTCCATGTGGGGGTTTCCTAAGTATATGTAGGTTTCTCATATGGACAGTAAGGATTGCCATTTTTTAATGAGTTCTAAAAATATGCTTTCTAGCAGTGTCCATAAATGACCATCGAAACAGGCCAGATGGTAGATCATATTCCCAATCATAGCAGAAATATTTATAAAAACCTTTTTGTTCGACCTCAGCTTTAGATTCTGCTTTCCCTGAAATTAAGGAAACTTATAAGGCATTTTGGGGAGTGGGGATTTCCTTCTCCTTTCTGCTTTTCTGCTTGCACCTATTGCCCAAGGCACTTATTGATTTGGCCTAAATGATTGGAGTGGTTATTAAGGACTTGTGGGAACAGTTTATAGCGGATAAGCGTGCTGAGAAAAATAAAAATAATAAAGGCAATTTACAAAAGGATTTCTGGAGATGGATGCCTTTTTTTTAAAAGAAGGAAATGTTCTTTAAGTGAAGTACCTTTAGCTAGTTTGTCAGAATAACTGATTTCATCATGTTCTAAATTGGTTTTAACGTCTATTGGGTTTATGGAACTGTTAGTTTAATTCTTTTTTAAATTTTGTATTTTCTGTTTTTAATTGTTGTAAGCCACCCTGAGTCCTTTGGGAGTAGGGCGGCATATAAGTTCCAATAAACTTAAACTTAAATAAAGGGATGAAAAGCTGTGTATCATGTAGTCTCTGGCATGATATATATTGCGTTAGCAATAGCAATAGCACTTAGATTTATATACGGCTCCTCTATTAAGGAGGACAATTATATAAACTTATACTCCCAGACATCTTGATAGGAGGAAGAGCCTGCAGCTATCCTTATTGGGGAAGATAGGGGTAGTTAAGGCACATGCACTCCCAAAATGGGTCTTCCTTTTTCAAACAGCTCCTGCAAAATTAGATAAAAGTTTCTTTAAGAATTTGGATAAAGTGGTAAGTTTATATGGCAGGCAAAGAGATCATGGATAAAACTGAAGATGCTGCAGTAGCTCAAGACAAGGGGAAGCCTGGGGCTCCAAAATTGGGAGCTGTATTACCAGGTTTCCACTTTGGCTTGGATAAGAGATTGGATAACTCTTAGGAGGAGACGTGTCCTAACTATCGAAGGGCATGATTTGCAACAGGGTTGGCACTTTTTTTATGGCAGAAGAAAAGCAATATAAATATTTCACAAATCACTACCATAAGAGGATCTTGACTGAGGTATGGGAGAAAATTAAATGTAAATGTTATTTAACAGTACCTTATAGACTTTTTTCTCGAAGACAGAAAAAAAATCAACTTATCTATAGTTCTGACAATTAGGTAGGGTACAGTAAAGAAATAATAGAAAATTATAACTTTAGAGAAAAGGTAAATCAGAAATTGAAATTATAACTGTTATAGAAAAAGTGGATTTGATCGGATTTTTTGCTACTTTCTATTTTTGTTGTACCGTTTTTTTCTTTTTGCACTTCACTTTTCTCTTCTATTTCTTTTTTCTTTTTCCTTTCCTACTCTATTTATAGTTAGGACTATAGTTTGATTCAGTTCTAGCATGTTGGCTAGTACTTATAGGTCCTAGAGAGAGATTGGGGTAGGGGGATTGTAAAATTACTTGTAATATGGTAATATTTGATTTTGTTGAGTTTTGTTTTTCATTTACCTTATACAGAAGGTGTACATGAAGTGTACATGCATGTGTGCATATGTGTCTGATAGAAAGTGGGTTATGGTCAAGATAAATAAAAATTCATAGAAAGGTAACTCTGGTACTTAAAACAAGAGCAACTTATAGCTTTTGGCAATACCATATTATTATTCTGGGTCACACTTATGTTTCTGTGCACCTTGGCACGTCCCTTTAATTGGATCTTTGCCTATGAAGGTCCAGCACAGTTGCATTGAAAGCTGACATTTCCAACAAACTGACCTTTTCAGGCCCAGTGATACTTCTATAATGATTATCCTCTTGCATTGTTTGGACACAATACCACATACTTCACAGCACATAAAGAATATAGTCTTTGAAAACTATTCAAAATTTCCAATCTCAAGTTCACAAAATGAGAAAATTGGGTACAAACATTCATCAGAAGTGTTATTGTACAAGTATCGATTTGAATGCCCTTTCATTTCTCTGGGAAAGTGGTGTAGTATAGAGTCCTAAATTAACTTTTGTTCTGTTATTTTTTTTTCTTCCAGTAACTATAAAAAGGTCAAATTCATTCATAAGCCTGAATAGATTTGCTAGATATAAGCAATAAGATAACAATCAACCTTCAAATAACCTTTAAAGAGACAGTATCATCCTCTATGAACAGTAACTGGTCTACTCATTAAGCAGGAAGATAATTCCTTTCAAACTAACCTAAGCAAAAAAATGTATGAAAACACAATAGAAGGACACAATCTAAAACAAAGAAATGTAGTTTAATATAAGACATGTTCAAATTCTGCATATATTAGGAATAACTGAGATGTCACATTATGTCTCCTCCCCTCAGGTCTTTAGATAATGCAAAATCAATCCCTTATATTGCAAAGTCATAGAGATTTTACATTTAAATGTGGGGTATCTTGGTGCAATTACTGCCTTATATTGACGGAAAGTGGGAGAAAAGGAACAAGATGTATTCAAGGGTATAAACTGAAGAGAAGGAAAGAGTTTCTACCGATGATGGATAGACATCTCTAGTAACAGGGAATGGGATACAAAAAAGAGTAGGATACGAAAATGTGATACTTCTATTTGTTGGAATTCTGATGGAATTTGTAAATTCATTTCTATCAGGTCTCTAATGTTTGAAAGGGAGGAAGAGTTGCAGGATAACTTTATTTCGTGATTTCCAATTGCTGCTGAAAGCTAATTTGATAATAAATAATAACTTGATTTCCTGCACACAAACACACAACACTGCTTTGGAAGGTCAAGATCTGATTAGTTGCTAGAGAGTGTTTATTAGGTTAGGCTGAAAATGTTCCTTTGTGGTCCAGAAAAAGTAGGAGGAGTTCATCCATTCTGAATGGTCCTGGCACTCTTGCTGTATCAATCTCCACTGTCCTCTTAAGGAACTTACAAAAGCATTTCCACCCCCAATTGAAAATGATTTTTACAAGGAAAGGAGAGGAGGAGGAGGAGGAGG
>JANHFR010002221.1:143554-163100 GCA_032468015.1 Mimophis mahfalensis | reverse complement strand
AGAAGAAGAAGAAGAAGAAGAAGAAGAAGAAGAAGAAGAAGAAGCAGCAGCAGCAGCGGCGGCAAAGTACCTCATTCACCTGCAGGAGTTTATCAATGCTGGTAAATTGATACCTTCAATATTTTTTAGATTGCTCTGAAAGATGATGGATGGATTGTGTTAACAAAAGTGTTTCCCTTTATTTTCTTCCCTTCAAAAAATCTGAGCGCGCTAAGAACAAATCAGCTTCTGAGGTTACTTCTATCTTCATCAATAGTTTCATTGATTGCTCTCAGGGTAGTAATTTTCTTACTTATTTTGCACCTTTCTATTAGAAGGACCACTTGTCCTACATACGGTCTCTTGGTGTGTATGTTGCTGAGCAGCATCAAATGAAGCATGTGGAAAATAGCTGAAGATGTTACAGATATGATACTCTATAACTTGGTTCAGATAGTGAAAAAAAATTCTGGACACAACTTTATTTTACCTACCACAAGGTTTTAGTAAAACTTAAGCCTGATATCTGAATACCTTGTATCAAGAGCTTCCTTCTTTGCTGCACATCCCTCCTAGCTTCCCGTTGATTGGGTTGCTGCTAGAGATGCCAAATTTGTACGATATTTTGAAATAGGTTGATCACATGCTCCTCTGCCCATTGATGGATGATGGAAGGCTTGCTCTATGCTGAGCAAAATCAAGGCCTCTGGTTTCAGGGGCCTCTTTTTCATTACATACTGGGAATCCTACCTAATGCCTCAAACACTCAGATAGGAGCTATCACTTTCCAACGTATTCTCTTAATCCTAGATGTGCAAATAGATAAACAGTGTTTTCATACCCTAGCATTATTTGTCTTTCTGTTTTTAACTCCCAAGATATTTTATCTGCAATAGAGCTTATTGCAATAAACCTTGCTGTGAAAAAAGGTGGCCAAAAAGCATCCACTTTTTTTTTTTTACAAACAACTTATTGGCATCAAAATATTATCTTTCAATAAAAGATTAAATGAATTTTTCAAACTAGAAGAAGACTGACTCCAGGCATTCTGTCTGAAATGTTTCAGGAAGTACAGGGAAAAAGCTTTAGGCTATTTGTCCAGATAGTGCTGCTGTATTATTTGATCCCTCAAAAATAGCTTTGATAATTAAATTATCAAGGGAAAGACAAAAATAACAGCAAACAGAAAGCCATTTCATACCAATGTCCTTGAAATCAAGAAATTGTGCTAGAAGTTTATTTTTTGAACTAAAATGCTGCAAATATCACCGTAAAGTTAAATTACTGAATTTATTTATCATTTCCCAAAATATTGCTTCTAAGCTGTTGATTGTTGCATCATCTGTTGGATACAAACAATTAGGCAAACCCAAGGATTGCCAAATATTTTCATCCAAAAGATAATTGGATAATAGTATAACAAATGTGTTGTTACCAATATTTGCATGGATCTTTCCAGAGTCTAATAACATAATCAAATGGCTCTGAATGTTCTGCTGTTCCTAAAACAACAGCATTCATTTCATATGGTTTACTTATGCTATCAGGAAAAAAAAAACTATGGTTTTCAAAGGAACACCATTACTTCTTTAAAAGAACACCTCAGTCTTCGTGTTTCATAGAAATCTGAGTCACTGACAACATTGGCTATAGTTGCTAAAGAATGTGGTTGCAGCATTGAAAATTTAAAAAAATGAAAGTTTATAGTAATAAGCTTGAATTATCTCACCATAGTAATTGGGTTAAAATTAAATGAACCCGCTGCATTTCTGTTTGATATTTCTTATTTATTTTTTTGCTGATTTATCCCTCTGGAATCCTAAAAGTGGTTCCGTAGATTCTTGTTCCAATGTGTATGTGAACTAGGAAGAAAATTGTCACCTCAGATGAATCTTGGACAACTTATACTCTAGAGAAATGCTTGTTGATGAAAGGCTTTTGCTATTCAGCTAAATTAGCATGGATAAATTAATCAATTGTTAATGCTTTGTTTTCTCTTTGGGATCTCTGCTTTAAAATCCAGAACAGTCTGAACTTCACTTCTCTCTCTACAAGAGCAGAAACTGTTATTTAATTCTGCATTGTTCTAGCCATAAACTGTTTGAGTGCCTGTAGGTTTACTTGATGAGAAAAGTGACATCCTGAGGAAATACACAGCACATTCAAGACAAAAGTGTTATTAGTCCTGGCAGCTACTTTTGTAGCACAATTGATTTGAAAGCCCCTGGAAGGGCAGCATTTACTTCAAGCAGCTACCTTGACAAAGAGAGCTTGTTTCTTAAGAATTAATGTTTGGGGGTTTCTTTTCTTGGTGAAAGCAATTTGGTTTCAAATTTAAAACAATTAAATTAAAGTACTCAGCACCACAACATTGACTGAAGTATAAAACTTCAACAACTGTATTCTGTTCCATTGATGTCATTGGCCAATCAAACAGAAATAATTGTCACCAGATCCTTGAATTTGGAGCCTAGTACACTTTAAAGAATTATTCACATTTGCCTGTTGTTTATGTACATAAGGTAATATCTAAAATTAACCAGGAAAGTCAAAATGGCTGAAGCTGTCTTCCTTTTAGTTAGAGAGAATCAGAATGGTTAAATTTTAAATAGAATTGTTATGTTGGAAGTTAAAACCCACCCCTCCTCCAGAGAAGTGAAATATTTTGCGGTGCACTAGAGGTAGAAACTCAGGCAAAAACTCAGCCCCCACCTTGTTAATGGGCCATTAAGGCCTCTCAGGCCAGTCTATTCTCCATAACAAAAGATCTGCCTCTAGGCAGAACCATAATAGGAAATGCCCAAAACCCCCTTCATTGCATCGCCCACCAAGTTGCAACCAAACTTAGCACACAAACAACCTACAATACTAGCTATGAACTTTGACAACAACCAATCAGGATACATTTCTTGCCACAGGTACAGGGGGACAGCCCAACAGAGGGTATAAAAGCCAGGGATTCTCAGCATTTCCTCCCTTTTTTTTTGCCCAGGAGCTCCAAAGCATGTGATCCTCTCCACCATTAAATCATCTTTCCAAGCAGCCTCCATGATTCCAGTGTCTTTTTCCCCACTTGGAACTGAACCCAGATGGACATTTCTTCCAACAGTTACTAGTTCAAGAAAGGCACCATCAAGGCCAAAAGGTTGCCAATGTAGTAAATGGCACAATATCATGAAATGCTTTTTAAAAAAGGAACATTTAGAAGATGGGGAATGCTGCCTAAATGACTAGAAGAAGGATACAAATCTCAAAAGAGAGATACAAGTATCAGTATGAACTTGAGAAAAGAGATAACTAATCCTCTCCAAGGAAAACTAACAAAGGACAATCAATGGCTTTCTGGTTTTTCTTAAAGTAAGGTGATAACAAGATAAAGTTTTATAAAACACTACATGGTGTACCCACAATGAATAGAGCAAAATTTTGTTATCTATAATGTTAGAAGTTGTACAGTGAAGCTAAATGACAATACCAGTCAGAAGGAAACATTTTCTCATCTTAAACCTATGTGAACAAGGGAATTGTGTATATAAAATGATAATGTTTTTGCTATTGCTAAACATTAGCAACGTCACTATTTTCCTCTTTCTCCTTCTCTATTTGTTTTCAACCTTGAGCCCAGAGAGCACTTTGGGAAATGAATAACAAAACCCAAAGATGAGCAGTTAAAATCTGATTTAGTTGAAATAAATTTTAACTGATTTAGACTGCCAAGGTATTGTTAAAGAGGAAGGACGTGACAGAAGAGAAATAATAAAAGAAAAAGATTTTGTCCTTCCCAAATATATAAAATGAATTAGGATACCCTTGGTGTGGGGAATTGGCAAAATCGGCAAGATAATTGGAGTGCCACTGCAATCAAAACCCAACCCTCTTTACACAGTGTGTAAAGTTGATGCATGCATAAAAGAATAAGAGCTTAGATCCTAATGTCTTCAAAGAGAATGAAGGAGGATAATGACTAGAGAAAAAGGGTGGTCTTGAGGTATTCTGTGAGTAGTTGTGAAAGATAAAAAGATTATCTTGTAAATAGCTGCTAAGTGGAGCTAATGGTGGATTCACTAATGATGCAGTGAATGCTGCAATGTGTAAGGACTTGGGCTTCATGACTTCCTAGGTCCCTTCCAACTCCATGATGATGGCAAATAGAGTGCTCTGAAAGTTGCTGACTGGCTATACTTTGTTGTCGATAGTTGCAAAGTTGTACCTGACCCATCACAACCCCATGGATAATATTCTTCTAGGTCTTCCTGTCCTCTACCATCCCCTGGAGTCCATTTAAGCTCGCACTGACTGTTTCAGTGACTCCATCCAGACACCTCATTCTCTGCCATCCCCTTCTTCTTTTGCCCGCAATCTTTCCCAGCATTAGGCTCTTCTCCAGTGAGTCCTTTCTTCTCATTTGGTGGCCAAAGTATTTAAGTTTCATCTTCAGGATCTGGCCTCCTAAAGAGCAGTCAGGGTTGATTTCCTCTAGGACTGACCAGTTCGATCGCCTTGAAGTCCAAGGGACTCAGAGGAGTCTTCTCCAGCGCCATAGTTCAAAGGCCTCAATTCTTTGGCACTCAGCCTTTCTTATGGTCCAACTTTCAGAGCCATACATTGCAACCTGGAAAAAAATCGCCTTAACTATATGCACTTTTGTTGGCAGGGTGATGTCTCTGCTTTCTAGTATGCTGTCTAGATTTGCCATAGCTTTCCTACCAACTTTACAGATTATATAAAACTGAGTTGACTAGAAAGCAAAGGTAAAATTCAAAACCATCTTAATAGACTGAAGGAGTGGGTTTCAGGTAACAGCTCTAAATTTAATACAAAAAATAGGTATACTAGAGGGGGATAACAGATTTGACAATAGTACGTAAAAAAAGATCATAGTTGATTGCAAAACTGAATAGGAATCAACAGTGTGATATGGGTGCAAAGATGACAAATCCAGTTGTAGCATGCAGACCACATCTAAGTAGTGTCCACTTGAGGGCATTTCATTTAAAAACAATTCAAGGAAATTGCAGTGGGTTCAAAGAAGGGCAATAAAGATGATCCAGGGTCTAGGAACAAAGACCTCTAGGAAAAATTGAAAGAGTTGGGTATGTTTAGTCTTGAAAAGAAGACAATGGAAGAGGGATATTAGAATATACTTTCAACACTTGAAAAGATATAATATTGAAGAGGATCAGGACCTGTTTTTTATTCCAAAGTGTGCAGAAACCAGATAATGAATTTAAGTTACTGGAAGAAATAAATACTAGAAAAACTTTGCTAACAATAAAAGCATTTCAAGAATGGAATCAATTATACCCAGAAAGCTGGCAGACTATCCTTCATTGGATGTGCTGAGACAGAGACTAGGCAGCAATCTGTATGAATTAGTTTAATTTGAATTCTTGTACTGAACAGTGGATTAGATTTGATAGCCCCTTCCAATGATTTTAACTTTCAAGCAGAAAGTAGAAAGAAGAAGGCTGTTCTCAAAATAAACCATTCTATATGTTAGCAGCAAGAATGATGGCAATGGATGGTCTTTAAAAGCAGTCATGTTGTGTATATATTAACTCCAGCACTACAGGAAATATGCCTCAAAATATTAAGTTGTTGGGGAATGAAAGAATGGTGCTCCTACTTGAAGTATATCCTGCTTGAGGGGCTTCTAAAATAATAAGATGAACGTAACGTTCATTTTCAATTTTTATATTTATAAGTCTAGAACTACTTCTGTACTTGAAACAGCCATTGATTTCAATATCATTATATAATTCTGTTGCTGGAGAACATTCTTCCCTTTCCCATCTTATCCCACTTTTTTTAGCAAATAATGCAGCAATATTGTGTACTCATCCTTGAGGAGGGGAGAGTGTAATCACAACAGGCTTTCCCCTTCCTTTCCCTTTCTCTCTCTCTCTTTTTTTCTTTTTTGCTGGAAGAAATAAAAAACCAATTGTGTTTTTTGCTTGTTTTCTTTGATGTCATCATGTACTGTGTCTTGCTTGAAATTGGAAAGTAAGTAAAAGCATGTACTATCAAAGGAAGAAAATAAGTGAACTTGAAAATATTCACGGCCACAATGCACTCTAGGAGAAAAAGACCATTTTTTTCATATGCTATCTTTTGCTGTAACAGTTTAAATATTTATTTTTTCCTATTCAGAAAAGCACTTTTTCTACTTATGATTTCCATAAGCTGAAAATAAATGGCGATCAGTACAAACAAAAATGTTTCTTCTTTTCAGCGCCTTTTTATTTTGGAAAAAGTTAAGACGGATAGAAATGGGAATGCTTGATACTAGCCTTTTGGGAGAACAAGCTTTTGAAAGGAACTCAAAATGTTATTTCTTCTTCAGTGGGTAATTCTTCAGAATTTGCTATGCACATTTATTTTTAGTAATACTGGTTGTCCCCAATGCTGCATAAAGTTAATAATCTCACAGCCAATTCCACTTTACTAAAAGATTGGAAAAAGACATTGCCTTTGAGACAATGAAAATTATTTTAAGGTGATGTAGGAAATTCGTCTCATCTAAAGACTTAAATACTTCCAGATACAATGCAATGCTTTTTAAAATTATTGTTAAGAAAACAATTGGGAAGGAGGCATGTTACCAAGCATAGAGCAGAGCAGAAGAAAGCAAAGCACCAGCGTTGAGCATAACCTATATTTCAGCAATGCCTCTGGAATTTATGTTGTGCCTAGAAGCACCGTTGAACATACAAGCTATACTTGAGGCGGATATTTAGCTTTCTTGGCAGCATACTTTCCATCCCAGGCATTCTTACAAAAAAATGAAATACTGAATAACTGGAACCTAGTATTTTGCTCGCCTTCTGGGAAATGGGTGTTTTGTGATGGACCAAATCTACTATTACAATTGAGAGCACCCACTACATCCTTTCAAAAATTAGATGTGCTCAGAAGTCCAGAAAGATTTAGACCTCTGCCTTTCGAACTGGCTGGATCACAAAGCATCTCTGCTTACTGCACAACAGATCAGAATATCATCAGTTAAATAGCTAGCAGTAACTTACAATTGCTCTTTGTAGAGGTGTTTAAAGGGAGGGTTGTTAAAAAGTAGTAACACTCTTACAGTATCTGTGTTAACAACCACTGTTTTATCTCAACACGACTTCTCAGTCTATTCATATACTTTTAGGTTAACAGTTAAAAAGATTGCTAAAACAGTAACTGAGACGTGCCAATACTTTTAAAAAGAGTAAATGTTATGTGTTCTCAAAGAACACATTTGTAAAAACTTGTAAATAGAATTCTATGTAGAAAAGGACAAGGATGGTGACTAAAGCTCCCTGAACTAATATCACACATAATCAATCCCACTTTAGTGGCTTCAGTGGCTCACATGGTAAGACACTGGGTTTGTTCACCTCTGAGGCCAGCAGCTTGGCGGCTTGATTCCTGTGAGTGAATAAACTGCGGAGGGACAAGAAAGGAGCCTCCCCTCATTGCCTACCACCATTCAGGCATCCCACAGGTAAAGATAACACCATCCTTAAAAATTCCTTCCACAGAGGCAGCCAGCCACCACAGTGATCCCTCTCTAACATGTGCCATATGCTAAAAATAAAATCTCACTTTACTTCCAAACAGAGAGAAGGGGGAACAAAATGGTAATCTTAGCACATAATTTTCAGTTATACAGTTTGCTTTACCTTTGTCAAAAATAAAAGTAAAAGTAAAAAGTTCTTATTTCCTTAAAAAAGTATTTCTGCACATTCAAATTTTTAACTGTAGGTATTGCCCAGGAATAGTTCATCACATGAAGCTGATAACTTTTCATTCAAGCAAGAAGAAAAATTAGATAATTTAATCTTACCCATGATATTTAAGAGCGATAATTAATTTCCAAAAAAATGAAATGAAATGTTGTATATATTGGTGGTAATATTGGCCATATTTTATGCTTCTTGAGGGTCCTGGCATGCTTCTGCTTATTTACCTTTAACGTAATAATCAAAAGAAGGTATCTGCCTATTTTCTTAGTCCTGCCACTATGTTCAGTTAGTGCACCTGGAAGAAATCAAATTATTCATAAGAATCAAAGGAACTAGTTGTATAGCTATCTATAGTATATCAAATCGGAACATTTATGTCTCTGCTATGTCTTTCATTCTCTTTCCAAACTCGTTAGCTGTCATTGAATTTTTCCAAAATTGTGTAAGGGTCAAGAGGCATTGTATTTAAAAGGCAAATCGGCTAACCTTGGCAGACTAAAGTTGACCCAGACAAAATGAGTTAGCTCTGCCAGCAATCTTTGGAATCAGACTCCCCCCGCCCCTTGTTTGGAAACCAGAAGGTGAGTTCTGCATCTGTGCCCTTCAGCTGCCAAGTCCCGAATAAAAGGAAGAAGAAGAACCAATGCCAAAGTCAGAAGAAGCATGAGGTGGTGGCGTACCAGCGCCTTGGAAATGGTGGGACTGCTTAGGAATGGCCAAACAGGGAACCAGAAGCCTCTGCTTGTGTATGTGTTTTATATATTGCCAGACGCATTGATTCAGGCTGAAGACATAAGAAATGCAGAGGGGGGTTCAGCTCCTGCCAGCTCTGGAAGCAAATCAGATCTTCAGTGGAGCCAGAGACAGCCCAAATTTAATAACAGCGTGGCATGACTTATCATTTTGGACTTCTCTCTTCCATTTAAACAGGTGGCAAAGAAAATAATTAGAAACCACTGCTGCTGTCTAAATGGGAAGCCAACCAATTATTGAGCTATTATGACCTGCATATAGACAAATAGAGGATCCTTACAAGCCGAACAGGCTGAGGAACAGGATTTTAAAAAAAAGGTATAATTTTTTTAGAGAATGAAATCTATTTCACCCTAATGAAATCAACTGCATTTCAAACTGAGAAGCCTAAATGAGGTGTCTACAGAGAGCTTCCATAGACTTCAGACATTACCTAATGTTCAGTGACCATTAGACAGTGATGCTTTTAAGGCAGAGAACTAATGATACCAATGTAACATATCAATCAAACAAGAATAGGGATGCACATTTATTTTTATGGCAAAGGAAATAAACTACTTTTGAGCTCAAGCTGCTCTTGGCCTAAAATAGAGATGCCAAGAAACAAGGAAAAGGCCTGGACAAAAATATTTGACTTGATTTAAATTTAATACAGGTTATATCATATTGCTTAAATATAGTATATTTATTAATGTACTAATTATTAATTATATGAAATTTAATATAAGTCAAAAACTGCTCTGGATGATTCACAATATCAAAAAAGGTAACAAAAGTACTGTGTGATATAGCTGTGAACAAAATGGCACCCAACCACTCAATATATAACATGTACAAAGACTCTTCCAATATGGTAGCCACATCTGCCATAACCCAAGGTTGTGGTGACATCTTCAAAGTGTTTAGAGCCACAAATTAATGCAGTTTTTTCCTAAATCTGTTTTTTTTAAATGTTCACTCACATGAATTAGTAAAATTTAGAGAGTTTCTGTGGAGTGTAAGTTAGATTTGTGCCTGCTTATTTTAATTAATAAAATATGGATCCATAAATATTCTACTAATTTCAAACAATATCAGTCTGAGCAAATTTTATTTACCCAGTGCTATGGATATACTTCTAAAGAAACTGCTCTATCACCTTTCACTCTGTTTAAATAATAAGCTACCTTAAATGACCCTGTGGATCTAATGGAAAATTATTTACCAGAGTAAAGGATTATTTTTTGGCTTAGATTTTAGCTTTAGGTTATTAATTTTAGATGTTATTAACAATAAATAGTGGAAAGACATTTTGGCTGCAAACATTTTTGCTCTAAAAATGGAACAGATCGCTAGGAAGGTAAATTCTATCTTATTCAAATGTTCATAAGATTCTTTCCAATTCCTCAATTAGCTTCAACACTAAATATATATTTAAGATTTTTGAAGTCTCTCACAATTCTGGAGCATCTAAGCATATAAATCATCTAGAAAAAAATCTGCATTATGCTTATAGCTTACATTTAAGATAAATGCCATAGTGTACTTCAAATACTATGAATAGGGATGCAGTTGCTCAGTGGCTAAGATGATGAGTTTGTCAGTCAGAAAGGTCAGCAGGTCGGTGGTTTGAATCCTGAGTGCTGTGTAACAGAGTGAGCTCCCGTTACTTGTCCCAGCTTCTGCCAACCTAGCAGTTCGAAGGCATGTAAAAATGCAAATAGAAAAATAGGGACCACCTTTGGTGGCAAGGTAACCGTGTTCCATGCGCATGACCACGGAGATGTCTTTGGATAGCGCTGGCTTTGAAACGGAGTTGAGCACCGCTCCCTAGTCGGGAACAACTATCATGTATGTGCAAGGGGAACCTTTACCTTTACCTTATACTTCAAATATATACCTTTATTTTACAACTTTGGTTGCATTTGCTGTCACAGACAACTTGTCCACTTAAAGCATTTTTGTAGCATTTCACTGTAGAGACAGTTGTACATTGTTGTAATGAAATAAGAAGGAAATATTAATTGCGGCAGTATTGCTATATTGATTTTATTATGATGATTTGGATTATTTGACATGTTTTTATTCTGTTTATCCTTATGATGTTCTTTTGTGTTAATGGTCTTGCTAAGGAAATTACATTTGATTTATTAAAGTCACATAGCTCTGAATGAACAAAGAGTATAGTCTGAGTAGGCAGATTACACACCACTTTAAACAGCAATAGCACTTAGACTTATATACCACTTCATAGTGGTTTACAGGACTCTCTAAGCGCTTTACAGAGTCAGCATATTGGCCCCAACAATCAGAGTCCTCATTTTAGTTCAGAAAGCTGGAAGGCTGAGTCAGCCTTGAGCCAGTCAGAATCGAACTCCTGGCAGTGAGCAGTGAATTAGCCTGCAATGTTGCATTCTAACCACTGCATCAGCACAATTCTTAAACCAGCATTGTACCATTAATGTGCAATTATACTTACATGGGTATTTCATGAATTTTCTCCTGAAGGGGAATAAAAATCTCAGCACAGAGTTGCCATAGACGCGACTGCATTCTGAAGAGCTAGTAATCAGCTTGAATGTATTGTCATGAAAGTTCTCCCTTTTTCCATATTTTTGTATGACAGTACTTGAGGAGTTCCAACTGTAATAAGAACATGTAACTGGAAACACTTATGTGGCTTAGTGGCCAGTTTTTATTCACTTAAAGAAATCTTTGGAACAACTTTGAGTTCTTATTGCTCTATGCTTCTTCAGGAATGAAGCAATGTTGGCACTTACTGTACAATATTCCATTTCCTTTTGGGGTATTGGATTAGATCAGCATTAAAAAAATAAAATCCATTTGCATATAGCATAAGTGGACATAAAGTTGTATGGGAATCAGGCAAAAAAAGTAGTTGTACTTCAAGATGCTTTGTGAATATAAGCTTCATTCATACAGCCACAGGACCCTGTAATGATACACACAGCAGAATAGGAAAGTAGCAACTGTGCATATTTGAGATTGTTTTACATTAAGGAATAATCTGCTTCAATAAACTGAAAACTAAAGATAATGGAATTACAAGCATGTTCTAAACAAATACTGCAATAAATAGCAAAATTAGAGGTAATTGTTTTGTGTTGAAAAACTCATATAATACCTGTTCAAATTGCTATTAGTTTTCAGGTTGCATTTGCTCATTTATAATCCTTCACTATTTTCTATTTAAATAAACCACCCTAAGGACAGAAACGAACTTATACAGTTTCATGGAAAATGGTTTCACACGAGTTTCTGTACTTTCCTTTTTTAATAGGGATTTTAACATAAGGAATTTTAAGCATTTCCATATCTTCTTTCAGCTTTCTGATCTCAATTCATATAAACTTACATTACATTATTTACCACATATGTAAACAATTGTAAAAGTTGTGATATCATTCACAACTCAAAGACTTATACAAAGAAATAAAGCATGTATGAATTCTCCCTTTAGCACTTCTTCTTTAGTTCCTTTTACTATTCCTCCTAGAATTTAGTTCACAGTTTTCTGCGTTCTTTCCAGTTCCTTTGTGAATAATGGATATTGACCAACATAGAATTTCTTCTAATCTTTATACTATACTTCTTTGATGCAGCCCAAGTTCATATTACACATAGTGCTCATTTAACAGCCAGAATTAGGACCAGCAACTCAGTCATTAAGCAAAGTAGTCACTAAGTGAAAAATCAGATTTTACTTTCTTTCCTTTACAGACCCGCACAGGTCATCAATGCGAGGACTCTTCACAAAATTACTTTCTCACCTCCATTATAATTGTGAATGGTTGCTCAACAAATTATTTGCTAAATGAAGTCTTATCTATATTTCTTTTGATACTTGTAGAACACCAGTGGTTCATGCATAATCTATAGTCTGTCAAGATGCCAGATCTTTTTCACAAAATTTTCAGCCATAGTGTTTCTCCTTTGGAACAGCATCTCCTCAGAGATTAACATAGCCACTACCCCAATTTTAATTAAGTGACCTTTCAGAATGTCCGTCCCCCCCCACCATCCCTGTTGACAAAAATCATTAAGGAATATGCATTGGGTATAATTGCTCAATCAACTGTTCCATTTTTGTTGATTGGCGATAGTTTAAATCTCATGGATTCAGTCCCTATTTTAGAGATAAAATGAGCTCCTGGAGAAAAAGTGGAATATAAAATTAATTAATGTATTCTAACTATCAGTGAATTTGGACCCAAACCATTATATCTGTGTATATGGATCTTACAAGAAAAAAAATGTATTAATATTTTTCCTCCAGTATGCATCTGATTGTAAAGCAATTGATTCCGGGTCATCTTGCTTCCTTCATTTGATATGAAGTCTATTATAATTGATGGAACCATGGAAAAATGGCAAGCATTTCTACCACAGTGAACACATTGTGGCACTGTTATGAAAAACATACTACATATACTACTTGTTTGTTTAAACATTTGAGAAAATAAATAACCATAGCAAGTTATCATCTGACCAATATATGCCCTGCTCCTATGCTTTCCTTTTACTGAAATAACACAATTTTAAAATACATTTTTATGCTTCTTTATAAGGCTATGTTGCTTTATTAACATTAGTAACCTAATGTAGACAGTATAGTCTGAGCCACTATCCTTGCATTTCCCTTAAATGCCATGGTTGTCAGCTGAAAATAATATAACAATAATTTCTAGATCTATTTTGTGACCCATTGTTACTCCTTTTTATGTAGCAAATGATGGGTATCATTCAGCAAGGATAGCTTAGAAAATGATAATAGCTAAGTAAAACTCAGTCAGAATTAAACATTGTACATCAAATGGAGTTTGTACAGATTTCTCCCACTAGATTTAATGTAAGACTCTGACCCTTATGATTTTACAAAACTGGGTCAAATTTTCTCTACGTGTTCTCTGGTCTTCTGACATTTTGTCCGATGCCTGTAATAGCAAGCAAGGTTTTATCAGCTCCTGCCAAAGACATAACTACAGCTTTTGAATTCCAATAAAGAGGTAATTGAATGGTCTGTGTCTCGAGAAAATAATGTTTCAGGCCAGCTGTTCTACATTGTATTGAACCCAGAACTTTCCCTGTAAAACAGTTTTGGCTTCAAGTCTTTTGTTAAGCTGTCATAATCAGTATGTGTTTTCTCAGCACATTATTTTTCTTCAGTCATGATACACTTTCAGGGTGACATCTAAAATTTATACCTTTGCACATCAAATTTACTTCATGTCCTAGCAATGATTGCCATTTTATCCTGCATTACAAGTTTATGAAGTCCTTTGTTTGCATGATAGTATCATGATACTGTGATATGATAGCTGAATAATTTACCACAGAAAGAGATGTAAGCAGAAATGGCTGCTGCCGGTTTGCACCGGTTCTAGCAAACCGGTAGTTAAGATTAGGTGCAGTTCAGCAAACCAGCAAATCCCACCACTGGCTGGCTCTGCCCCCACCTATTTTTGGCTTGTTATTTGGGCCATTTTCAAGGGCAAAAATGGCCCGAAAATGGCATGAAATGGGCCTGAAAAACAACCTGAAAATGCCCCCAAAACAGCCTGGAAATTGCCCCCCAAAAGGCCTGTTTTGAGGCCATTTTTAGGCTGTTTTTGAGCTATTTTCTAGGGCAAAAAAACAGCCTAAAAACAGCCTGAAAGTGGCCCCCAAATGACCTGAAAAATGTCCTGAAAATGGCCCCAAAATGGCCTGTTTTGGAGCTGTTTTTCAGGCTATTTTTGGAGCAAACAAATGTCCTGAAAATGGCCCAAAAATGTCTTGAAAATGGCCCCCAAGCAGCCTGAAAACAGCCCCGAGTGCCCTGAAAAACAGCCTGAAAATACCCCAAAAACGGGTTGTGATGAGTGACCTGGTTGGTCATGTGATCCAGTCACATGCCCAACCAGCCACGCCTACCCAGCCAGAGAACTGGTTGTTAAAAAATTTGCAGCCTACCATTGGATGTATGTAGACTGGATTAAAAACAATCAGAAAAAAAGCAGACAAGTTAGAAGAATCAGTACTATTGATGCCCAAAGGATCCCAGCCCTGCAGTGTGGCTCTTGGCAATGGTACCACATGGCTTGAGGCTGAAGTAGTCATCCTTTGCTGTCCAGTGACCTTATGCCACTCATAATGTCACCACTGCCACTGAAAAATGCCACCCATGCCTTTCTCCAAGGTGCATGAACCATGGGGAATCATGCAATTGCCCTATCACACAGGTTCCCCCCCCCCCTATGTGCAACTTCCTGCTTCCCTTCAGGCATTTTTCTCCTGTTGTTGAGAGTCCTGAGTCGCCCTGAATGCAGGGGGAACAGATAGGCCGGTGGGTGGTAGTTGCAGCATCCCATGATGGTATGGGAGGGCCAAGGCTCTGAATTTTTATTACATGATCACGGGGTTGCTGTAATGGCTGTAACTTCAGCCATGGGTTGCAACTGTCTTCATTCAGTGCTGTTGCAGTTTCAAAATGTCACTGAATGAACAGTTTTAAATCAAGGACTACCTATATTGATATTGGCATTGACACTTTGTCTTCATTTTTGTTCCCAAGAGAAAAATTTATTGAATAGTGGCTGAGACATATGGCTTTCCCCAGATAGAAGAAAAGTTGATGAACAGCCTTAAGGCTTGTTCTGGTCCAATTTTTTAGAACTATAAAGAGATTATAGAACTGTATAGAATTTGAGCTGTTGGAAGTCATGTTCTATGATCTATGTTGAATATGCCCAAGTTGTTTGCCTATAACTTTTGTATTTAGTAGAAATGGAAATAGATTTGAGGAAAGGCTAAGGTTTGATGCAATGTTTCCAATATGGTAAGATATGACTACAACTTTGAGTTTTAAGCCTTCAGCTTCATATAGTAGAAAAGTTGGTTATTATGTACAGTTAAGATTGAAAAGCACCTTCATATTTCCCAGGACAGCATGGAAAGCAGTTAGGGGAATTCATTGTCAGGTATATTTTTCATCATGTAATGCGATAATTCTATACTCACTTATCTGGCAATAAGCTCTATAGAACTCAATGAGGCTTACCTCTCACTCACATATGATTGTACTGCTAGAATTTATCTACTTTGGAGACAAAAAAATATGTTCAGATTTGGATATTTCTATGATTGAAACGCAAGCTAAGAGCTGTATAACAACATAATTATTTGTGTTCCAGCTATATTTACAAGACAGGTGCTTTTCCCTGTCCTGCAAAATGCAGCCCTGTGCCCTGGTTAGATCTTGACCTTTTCAGGCAAGAAATGTCTTTGAGACTTGCAAATTCTTGTCAGAAGATAATGAACAAATTGCTGTACTAATCAAATGCTGGTCTCTTCCAGGGCTTTGCCTGGTAGCCATTGTCACAAAGGTCACTGTCTAACTAATGAGGTTTTGAGATAATACTGACACAACATGTGGACATTAGTGAAGGGCCAGAATTTGTGGGTGCCACTTGGGGACCATCCTGCTCTTGCAAACATTTTTAGACTTACAAGAATGGATGACCCATCCATCACCCTTCCCTGATTATTAGACTTAAATACTTAGTTCATATGCATAATTGCCAGACCTTAGGCTCCTCCAAAGGCTCATGTGTCAGTGTGATAGATCCTCCTCCATGTTTATCAAGAAGAATGAATGTTAGATGGCCCATTCTGACATTTCGCATTTCAACTTACCAAGGTTTTAAGGTGATTTGCAGCTATCAAGTCACAAAGAGGATGATTTAAAGGAAAGGGACGTTTGTGGAACCATAAATTTACCCAGTGAAATATTTTATGCTGATACTATTCTGCAGCTGCTGAGCATAAAAATTTGCTGTCATATAGACTTACATTTTCTGCGCTTCTCCTCCTTACCTTTCTATATTAATTTTTTTTCATTAAGGTACTATTAAATCAGCAAGCCTCATCATTTCAAATTAGCATAGGTAACTTCCAGATTCAACTTTTAGTTTCAATACAATTTATCAGATTTTAAATAAGAGTTTTTATGAATCAAAGCAAATATACATGTCCCAAGATAATGTTGCAGGATCCAATCTGGGTCAGTCACTGGAACCAAAGGTTTAGTCTTCTGAGCTTTTGGACCTGTGCTGCAACACGTCCTCAGGAAACCTCTTCCCTGTAGAGAGAAGTTCCCTGAGGATGGGCTGCCCCACAAGTCTACAGACTCACCTCTGGTCCTGGTGACCAATCCAGATTGGATCTTGCCAGAGTTTTTTTATTGCTGCATTATATCAACAGAAAGAGAGATCCATTTCTGAGTAGGTAGGAGAATAAGATAAAGCAAAATCTGTTATTTCCAACGTTACACTCCCAGTATAATGGTAACACATGGAATATGATATACTTCTATGCAGCTTTTCACTTACTGTATAGTCTTTACATCAATTCCCACAATATCCTAATACAGGTATTACCATGAAATGGTGGAATCTATATTCTCACATTTCTATAAGGAGCCCAAAACTCAGGTTTGCTGATCAAGATGTAAATAGTGATGAGTTATTATTATAATTATAATGATTACATACCTTTTATATCTTCTAGCTCTTGATATTTTATTAGTTTTCTATGTTTACACACACACACACAGAGAGAGAGAGAGAGAGAGAGAGAGAGAGAGAGAGAGAGACAGAGAGACAGAGAGAGACAGAGAGAATGAGTAATGGTATGTGGGAATGACCATGATAGACAGGAGGAAAAACCTGGACAACCAGCATGTAAAAGATATCTCAGCCCAAAGAAGGAGAAGCTGTGTAGGAAACATTTCAGAAGGGATCCTCCCTAATTTTCTGGAGAGTAAAAGGAAAGGATAAATACTTTCACTCTTGCCAAATTCTGTTAATGTAACTTTACAATAAAGATATATAGTATTCCTTGCTGTGCTTTTTGTCTGGATTAACTTGAAAGGCTAACACATTCCCTTATACTTTGCTTCTTTTTAATGACTGCATGATACTGATCTATGACTTATTCTGTAAGTCTGTAAGATTTGATGATTTATTGGTTGATTGATTGATTAAAAAGTACAACAACTTGCAGTCTTACCAAACTGGCCCTTACCAAGTGCTCTTTTGTCTAAGATGCACTTCCCTCGGCCCATAGATCTTCTCTTTGTTTTTGCTCTTCTGGTTCTATACTTCTCTGCCTTGATTCATTCCTGTCGATTGGCTTAGCTACCTGATTTAGAACTTGGAATAACAACATATAATTTGTGGGAGGTACTTGGTTGAAGAAAACTGGTGACAGTGATTTAACACTTGTCCTCTCTGCATATAAGAACTAGGATAACAAATATATTTTATTCATTATAGAGTGTAGATAATAATACAGCTTGCATTATGCTGTAAACTGATTAGCACAAATCCATGCATCAGATAGCCAGATGATTTTGTGATAAAGGAATGCTACTTTAAACGTATTTTTAAAAGGAATTCCTAGCCTGTCCTTTATATATTTGAATGTATTTTAAATGCCAAAGCTTGATTTGGGGGTGTTGTCCATTTAGGAACTTGCTGTAAAGAAGTGAAATGCATTACACAGTGAAAGGCCTTTGACTGAACAATGATTTAGCTGTTGTAGTTTAATTATCACGTTGTACTTATTCAAAGGAGACTTCTCAAAGACTTTTATTGTAAAAAACTGATTAACATTTAAAAATATGAAAGACAATTATGGAATATACAAGACTAGTGACCTGTGAATATGGGGAGTTATTGTGATGTTCCATTCTGTCCATAAAAAAGAGAGCTGTTCTGGGAGAAAGGACAGATCAGCACGTCAAATTTGCATTAAGGCTACTATATATGTTCTGGAGAAATTCAGGTGACCATTGTCAACAAAAATTTCACCAACTCTTACAAATCCATTAAAAAGTGTCATTTTCAGCCTGAGGAAGTGAAAAACAGGCCTACTGAAAGTAGTGGAAGTCCGTAAACAGGCCTGTTTCTGGGCTCCAGAGGACCTCCAGAGGACGAGGGGAGACCATTTTCGCCCTCCCAGAGGGTCCAGGAAGGCCTCTGGAGTCCAGGAAGGCCGAAAAATGCCCCCCGACCACGGTTCAGGAGGCTGACTAGGCCACACCCATCATGGCCACACCCAGCCAGCACCGGGCAGAGAACCCCTTGCTAAACTTCTTGAAGCCCACCCCTGCCTATTATTAAAGCTTGATCATACAGAATAATATTTTTTCAATATTTCCATTACATTGATAAAGAACCAATTTGAAAGCATTAATTAATATATGCTGTATTTCTGATCAAAGTCAGCAAATCCAGGGTTGCAATGTAAAAAGGATTGCAGTTTAACCCTTTTTTTGCTATATGTCTTTTTCGGGAGGTCCATAATTCTTCATATTATGATAAATTCATACATTAGGCTTTAGATTAAAAATTACATTTAGATATTTAAACCATATTGTTGTTCATAATGCCATATTAAAAAATTACCATATAGATAGTAAACTGGAAAAGGGCAAGAGTGGGATAAGCCCATATACTATGGGGAAGTTTACTCTCACTTGTTTTATTCTTATAGTACAGTGAGCTTGATAGACAATTTAAAAGTAAACATTCTCTGGATGTCCAACTGTTGCAGCATCCCCATAGTCACACGATCAAAATTTGGGCACTTGGCAACTGGTATGTATTTATGTCAGCTGCAATGTCCCAGAGTCATGTGATCATCATTTATAAACATCCTGCCAGCTTCCAACAAGCAAAGTCAATGGGTAAAGACAAATTTGCTTAATGACCGCATGATTCACTTAACAACTGCAGTGATTTGCTTAACAGCCATGAAATTATCATAAAATGGGGCAAAACTCACTTAACAACTGCTTTGCTCAGCAACAGAAATTTTGGGCTCAGTTGTGTTTATAGGTCAAGGGCTATCTGTATTCCTAAATTGTCAAAAGTTTTATTTAAATTACCGACAATGTTGTTTACCTGCATGCATTCATTCACCCAGTCCAAGAACTGGAAAAAGATCATGACAGAGAACTATTAAAAATGTTAATGTGAAATGTCCAAAATGCCTAAAGGAATAAGTTGTTCACTGTTATAAAAGAGTTAACTTGTTATCCACCT
>JANHFR010002221.1:71887-87278 GCA_032468015.1 Mimophis mahfalensis | reverse complement strand
AAGGATCCTGGGCTAGATAGGCTTTTCATCTGACTAAATCAACAGGTTTCTTTTGACATGAAAGAAATCTGGAGATGCTGAAAATTTCATATTTCTTGTCTAATTCCTATGCCAAGAGTCTTAGTAAAACTTTTCACCAAAGCAAGGTTTTTCCTTCATCTGCATTTGCTGTGCTAAGAAAACACATTTTGTGTTGACTTTCAGAAAACTTCCGTAACTGCACATTTTCTGTTTTGCTTATCAAAGTGCAAAAACTACAAAGTGAGAAACTTTTAAAAAGTAAGCATGATGCATGGCAAATTAGGCAAGCAACCCTAATTAGCAAAAAGACAGTAAAAGGAATTGCATGTCTAATTTGAACATGCTGTGCTGTAAATGCAACTCTTAGTAGTTTCTGAAATTACTGTGAAGTTCAGCTGCCTAGGAAAGGCTTTGATTATTGAAATGTGAAATATTTTGAGCTTTGGAATAAAATGTATTATAAGATCTTTGGCCAAATACTTCAGGTTTTTGCTGTGGTTCTCTGAATTACTGCTGTAGCATTTATTAACTACGGTGTTTAAAAAGATTTGTGATTATTGAAATGTGAAATATTTTGAGCTTTGGAATAAAATGTATTACAAGATCTTTGGCCAAATGCTGTTAGGACCTCATGTTTTTGCTGTGGTTCTCTGAGTTACTGCAGTAGCATTTATCAACTATGGTGTTTTAAAAGATTTGTAATTCAATATGTATAAATAACTAACATATCAACAAGCAGTAGAACATTTCATTAAAGATACATTTATGTTTAATCTTTTTACTTTCCACTTACATTATTTGACTTTTTGGCTTATGTGTTTCATTGTGACAAGATATATATGTAGCTAACGGTGAGATTCATGCTTTAATAAACCCTATCTGTCTTTAGGATGGACAGTCTTTTTTCAGGTTTTGCAATTATGGAATTGACTACTGTCCCAACCTAGCAAAAACCAGTGTGAACCTTGTGAATCGGTGTAAATAGGAAGCAAGTTACTTTTGAATTGGCCTATGCCAGTCAAATCATCAATTTAAAGAAAAGATTTGAATCCATGCAAAAAAGCCCATAAAATATCTAAATAAATTGAAGATCTCAGCAACTGAGTCTCAAATTCAAAAAGTTGATTCAGTTTGGAAGTTCAATTGCCAATGTGTTCAATCTTCAGTTTGAATGTTTGTATACCTCTACTGATTAACCAAGTCCAAACCGTTTTTGGTCATATGAAAATAACTGAGATTGTCTTTAGATGTTGACAGTTCTTTCCAACTGTATATTCTGTCCTTTTCTAAAACGAAGGACAGAAAGTTTGTTACAGATATAACATCTGTGTAATAATATGTAATGTCATAATACACCTATCACTTCTTTTAGTGATCATGAAAAAATACATCTAAAACAGCTACAACTAGGTATCTCAGTTTGGGTTTAAGAACAAGTGTCGAATTGCTTTGAATCTCACATTCCACTTGTTCATATGCATGTTCCTTTTTTGAAAATTTTATTAAAATATGATCCTTTGAGGGGGAAATAGGGAATATCAGAGGCTTTTCTTTTACGCCTAATGGACAAAGAACTTGGGGGGGAAATGGAACTTTGATATTATATATATTGATGGCAACATATGAGTTTTGCTGATTAGGTACATTTCTTATAGAAATGGCTAGTTTATTATTATGTAAAAGTAAAAAGTTAAGATTTTATGTGATTACCTTATTCTACTGCACCAAAAGCAGTCAGAAGTCAGTGCTCTTTTTTCTTTTTCTTCTCTGCCTACATTTTTTTTCTTTCCCTTCCCTGCCTTATTTTACCATTATTTTCACTTTTCTTTGTATTTCTTTCTTTTATATTTTAATAATGACATTTTGTAACTGGAGAAAAAAGGGGTAATATTTTACTGTCATACTGATCAGTGTTAATCAGTTTAAAGTTCTGCATGTGAAATGGACTACATAATTACATAATGCATCCTACATTAAAGTTTTGTTCCTCTTTTTAAAATGATATAGGCCCTGCCCTAGAACTTGAAAAGGTTACACCTGAATCCATTGAACCTGAGCCTGATGTACAGACAGCTTTCAGTGAGGAAGCAAACACGTCAACGTACTACCCTGCTGCTATTCCTGTAATGGACAAATATATTCTTGAGAATGGAAAGGTATTAATGTGTCCATTGGAAATATTTATATTCTCCCTTTAACAATAACTGAGAAATACTCACCAGCAACGTATAAATATATACTATTTTAAAAGAGAGAAGGGCATTTCTAAGATTCCTCTAAGCAGAAATAAAAATTCAGCTGAGCAGTTCTTTGAGGCTATTATGGATACTCATCTTTCCTCTCTCTTCAGGCATCTTTTGCACTTGGGCATTTGATGGTAAAAGCCTTGGTGGGGGATGGATAAGGGAAAGGCAGAAAGGTTCAACTGAGAATGCTTCATTGGTGGTGGTTGCCTGCCTGCCTTTCTATATTCATCAAGAAAATTTCAATGAACCTCATAGCAGGCATATATACTCCAAAGCAGGGCATTTTTATCAGTTCATATCAGAAATCTCAAGTGAAAACTTTAAGGATTTTTCTTGAGGTTTTTGCATTTGTTTACCAAAAAAACCCTCAGGGAGATGCTTTTGATTATATGCTATGGTTGTGGAAAAGATTCCACATTCTTCTCTAGGCAGGACATAAAGGGAAGAAACGTTATCTTCGTCCCAGGAGAATCTTTATGGTGATAAAAACCATTTACAACTTGCCCTCTTTATGGGTTTTTGTTTCATGTCATTTCATGATTTTGCATATAGATTAGACAGTCAAATTGTTTTTAATATTTCATACTTTTTCAGTCATTGGATACTATAGATAAGTGTGTTTTCTGTTAAACATTGTTCCTGCCACATATGAAGGATGAAACAAACTTTCCAGGTAACCACCATCTGTTATTTCACTTTCTACTCCAGGTTCATCTTGGAAGTGGCATCTGGGTAGATGAGGAGAAATGGCACCAGCTGCAAGTAACGCAAGGAGATTCGAAGTATACAAAAAACTTAGCAGTTATGATTTGGGGAACCGATGTTCTTAAAAATAGAAGCGTTACAGGTGTGGCCACTAAGAAAAAGAAAGATGCTGTTCCTAAGCCACCTCTGTCGCCTCACAAGTTAAGCATTGTCAGAGGTAGGTTATTTTGCTTATGTGAGTGTTCTTAAAACTACATTAAGCAACGACTGAAGGAATCTTGTTTTCTAATGCAGCTGCTGAAGTGTTTAACAGCTTACCAGTCCTATGTATTTATATCTAATAAGTAGTCCTTGAATTATGACTTCAGTTGGGACCAGAATTTCCATTGCTAAGTGATGCAGTTGTAAAGCACAACATCATATGAGCAATGACAATCCTGACATTCCCAGTTGCCTTTGTTAACCAAATCCAACCCATCATTAGGCAATAAACCTCCCAATCCAAGACATTTCTGGCTTGGTCCCTCCCAGTTCCAAACCTAGAAGCCACTCTTCCCCAGTGATTAAATCACCTATTTGTTACAGAAATGCCAACCATGCCCTGTTGTCTGTATCCTAACATTTTGCGGACCGCCCTGGACCTCTCCACCTTCCGCAAGGAGTTAAAGACCTTGCTTTTCGCATCGGCCAGTCTGGACTAAAGGGTTTTTGTTGGGACAAATTTTATTTTATTTGATTTATAATTGTTATGTTTAAGGCCTTGCAAACCGCCCTGAGTCCCCAGGGAAAGGGTATAGAAATTCAATAAATAAAATAAAATAAATAAAATTCTCCCACAAAAAGCATGTATGTGTTCCTCAGGAACTCCATCTCTAGTGCCACTGACATTTTGTTCAGCTGCTAAATACCTTTGACCGTAGAAAATTGCTAAGTGCTTTGAAAGACTGGAGCCGTGCAGTTCCCTGCTTGGAATCTGTCTACAGAGATACTCAGTCATCTAGGTCGTGGTTATCCCAAAGGTGCTTTTGCAAGAGACAACTGAACTTTCTGGTTTTTCCTTGAAGATGTTTCGTTTCTTGGAGAAGTTGACTTGGAGAAGTCCAGTTGCCTCTTGAAAAGCACCTTTGGGACAACCTGTTTGGAATCATATCTGCTTTGAATGGACGAATCAGACAAGAGTTGATTGAATCCCCCAGAGTTTCTCAAAGCCCTACTAAAAAAGCAAACAGGTAGGGAAGAGACCACATAACTTCAAACCTTACTCTCCTCTGGCTAGTAATATTCTTGTTTGTCCATACAGTCCCCAGAAAAGTTTGTTAAGGGGGACAGACAGCAGTATCTGCAGGTTTCAGCAAGTGGATTTTTAAAGAAGCCAAGTTTTACGGAGTGGCATTGTGATGCGTGCCTTAACACTTTCTTACATAAAGGTTAGGGCTTGTACTGCAACTTCTGTTCTAATTTCTTGCCCTTTTTTGATACCTGCTGCTATCTCTAGGTACTTCTGGGTACAGAACAGACAAGCAATGGTCAGGTTTTACTCTTTTACACCTTTTACACCTGTTCACCAAGCCTTCCAAGTTGCCTGTTTTTGGCAAATACTGAAGTCTAGCCTTAGTGGTGAATTTTAATCACCACCCACAAGGCTAATACATATTGCACATAGTACAAAGATTCCAGAATAAACCCACACAGTTGACTCATATTTTGTTATGAAGGGGATTTCAGATACAAAAAACGTGTATCAAAAGCAAAACACATACACATCTATTCTAGAGAATAAGCAGGAGAATTGCCACCCTGCCTTTCTTTTGTTTAAAATTAGAATAAAGGCTTTGGACAAAATCCCATATGTGGTATGTTGGAATATAGTAGGTGTATGGTGGAATATCATGGTGGAAATAAAATGCTGTAATTCACTATGCATAGATTTCAGTTATAATGATTTCAGTCACTCCCTGGTTCAGTACTGAAGCATGGGTGCTTCTTTGCCTTAATCAAATTCCTCTTTCTGTGTTTTAATTTAAATCATTGTTTTAGTCATCTCTTTACTTATGTTTTAAATCTCATTTTAAAAAATACTAACACATTTCAAACTTCTTATAAAATTTGTAGCCAAAAGTTTTATTCTTTTGATTCTAGAATAGCTTCCATAAAATACATGTTAAAAAGATTGTGTTAGGTCTTAATGGGTCTAATCTGTATTTTTGTTTAGTAGTCCCTATTGTGTAGTTTATTCTGAGAAAGTTATTAAAAAGTGTTGGTGTGCAGCCACTGCAGATCTTGTGACTGAAAAATAGCCTTTTATAAAACTTCTGAAAGGTGTGAGAGAAGATACAAAGGATGTAGAATAGTTAATTGTTACAACTTTAATGTGCATTAACAGTGCCATAAAACCCGTTAATTAAGTGACTCTGTATTTCGTTTACCATATGAAGCAATAAATAGTTGCTGAGTGAAAATACTAAAAACAGCAGAAATTGTTTAATCACTTTGGAAACCATTTAGTACTGGTAGTAATTGCACTTTCCCCTATAGTTTATACAATATAACAAAGGCAGTATATATTTAAGCAGACTACTGTATATTGAGTGCTGAGGAGTTTACAATGATGAGACATGGTTTTATAAACCAGGTGTCAAAAATCAGATTGTTGACTGTAAGTTTGCTTAAAGACAGTTAATTGAACTGTTTTAGTTTCCAAGGTTACCTAGCCTTCCCCTTTATAACAGTCACACACAACAATAAACAACCATTTAATTTGCAAGAAGGAACAAACTGGCATACTTCCTAACGTATACTTTTTTCACATGGATTCTATTACCAAATATTATTTTGACCCAGGGCATTTCCATATTATGAAAGAATTTTTCAACTTGTTATCTGTTAAACATAGCTATATATCATATTTTTGTTCTGGAATGCCACTGTATCTACCACAATATTGTTGTTTATATTTTAAAAGTATATTTTATAAAGTGGTGAGACAAGTAGAAATCTACAAAACACTATGTTTCATGGATGGTACAATTTCATGTTTCATGGATGGTACCTTTTCATGGTTGGTAACATTGAGGTAGGAAGTCTACGGATTGTTCTTTCTCATTTATTCATGTTACCATGACTCTGACTGAGTGGAAATGTCTGTCCGGATAAGCATAAATAAAGATGTCTTTTTAAAAAAGCCAGAGAATGCTTTTTAAGGGCTTTTCAGTGCTCTTATAAAAGTATACTTACTCAAAATTAAATTACAGGCTTGTTTTTTTCCTGGACTGAGGGACATGGCCATTTCAGAGTCAGTAACTTATGATTAAAATGTCTACCAAAGACATCTTAAATACATTAGTGTGAATGCAATTTATCAGTCCTAGGTGAACATACAAAGCATTTGCTGTCGGACAGGAGTTTTCAGATCGATGCTATATGCAGGTTCTTGTTCGCATTTTAATTCTTTCAATGAGTTGCTGCATTCATCCTATGCGTGATGTATGCCTTGCTTAAGGGCTTTTGCTACATTTTAAATGTGTTGAAATTTTGTTCTAAATGTCATATTTTCTTTCTTTTTTTTTAGAATGTTTGTATGACAGAATAGCACAAGAAACTCTAGATGAAACAGAAATTGCACAGAGACTCTCCAAAGTCAACAAGTATATTTGTGAAAAAATCATGGATATCAATAAATCATGTAAAAATGAAGAACGGAGAGAAGCAAAATATAATTTGCAATAAATTTTGAATTTTTAATAAAGTGTTAGTGTTTTACTCTGGTGGTGGTTGTCTTGATTTTGTGTGTTCATGTTGATGGGGGAAATTGACTTTTAGTTTGAACTGTATTATAAAATACAGGAATATTTTTAAACAGTACTAAGAAGCTTACTAATCAGCTTAAACTTGCAATACACATTTAATTGTATCTTAACATTACATTTTCTAATTGTAGAAAGAAAACTGTTAGTCCATAGCAGTTCATTTTATTAAGTCTCAGCTCTGTTGCTGTTCTTACAAAAGTATGCAGGTTCTTTTGTAGAATACAATAAAGCTCAATGGAATATAGTTCATGTAGTTAATATTTTGCAAACAGCATTTTTAGTAGGAAACACTTTTGAACATGGGACCTCTTACCTTTTTTAATATTTAAAGAACCTTGTATTTCTTACACTTTTCTGGGGAAAATGTCTTTTGTTTAGTGTAGGTTCTGTTAAAATCAATGTGAATGGTCAGATCACCTGTGATCCAGATTATGCCCGGTGTCACTACTGTGAGTTCAGAAACAGACAATTTTAGTTACAAAATACTGTGAATTGTGGTTCTGCATAGCATGCATGTTAAGCTAACCCTGGAGACCATATACTCTCTTGATACTTCTGTTTCTTTGGAGAAGGCATAATGTAGCGTAACAGGAAAATGAAATAACTTAATTTTCCATGAAATAGTCATGCAGTTTTAAAGTGTATACAAAGGTTCTGTCTGTTGAAATAGAGTTGTTGCCATTTTCCTTCAGAATTTGGTATGAATGTATGATTCTGTGAGGTTAAACAATAATAATTCTATATCTCATCTTTAAAAGAAAAAAGTAAGGGGAAAATAACCCCAATGCATGAAATTTATTTTTTTTTGCATTGTTCCTTTTAATCACACTTTTATATGATTCTAACTTTTACTGAAGGTAGTACCAACTGTGGACTTAGAATAAGAAATTTGAATATGGTCTTTTTAGGTGCTAAATATTAAACTTGCTAGTTCTTTAATAGTTTTTTTATTTAATTATGATTTTTCTATGAATGTACTAATTTTAAGCTTAAAATTACATTATTCCATCTCCACATCGCTAAAAGCATGCATATTTGTGTAATTTTTAGGTATAATTGCAATTATATTTATTTATATCCCACCTTTATTTTCACAAATAACTCAAGCCGGCGAACATATCTAACATACCTTTCACCTATTTCCCCACAACAACGCTGTGAGGTGGTTTGGGCTGACAGGGGGTGATTAGCCCAAGGTCACCCAGCTGGCTTCCATGGGTGAGGAAGGACTTGAACTCACAGTCTCCCACTTTCTAACCTGGTTGGCTCTTTATAGAATAACTCGCTCTTTGTAGAACAGGGCTGTCAAACTTGTGGCCCATGGATTGGATGCGTCACGTGCTGGCCACGCCCATGTCCAGTTTACTGTAGTGGAAAAAAGTCCTGATACTTCACGTGATGCTGTCATGATGCCCTGAGTTTGACACCCCTGTTGTAGAATAACCATTTGACAGTCCTGGCAAATGGAAAATTTGAAAGATTAGAAAAACCTATTTTTGTGTGAATTAAACAGTTAATAAGCCCTAGTAACTGAATTAACTTGACTAGTTTAAGAATATTTATGAAAATAAGAAATAAGATTGTAGCTGGGGGTGATTTTTTTAAGAAAACAGTGTTGATACAGTTGGTACAGTGGAACCTCAGTTCATGACTGCAATCTGTTCCTGGACTTCGGTTGTGAACTGATCTGGTCATGATCTGAAGCTACACTGTCTGCACATGCACAGACAATTCTGCACATGTGCGGAAGGGGAAATTGGCATGGAAAGGAATGTTTCTGTGCTGTGTTCACCACCTGAGTTTTGAGTTATGAATCGATTAAAAATTCGGGTGGATTTTTCGGTCAGAATCCAAATTGTTTACAAACAAAAGTGTTCACAAATTGAGGTTCCACTTTACCAGTTAAGAGTGTCCTGCTTGCAATAGGACATTTTAAACTGAAATAGCTGCAGAATTGGGGAGGAAGGTCTAAACCAGGCATGTTCATCCCATGGGCCATAGGTCACATGCAGCCTTGGACAGCCAGTAATGTGGCTCTGCAAGACTGTAAACTTCTAACATGTATTCTCATACATTAACTATATTATATATTTTATGTGTGGTCCACACATAAAGTATATAACATACATACATACAATACAGGCAAGCCAAAAGTTTGGATACACTTGTGTACAAATATCATGATCCTACAGTTGAGGAATAGAAAGGCTGACTGCTAAGGTACAAAAGGGTGTCCTTAATGTTGATTGTGTGTTATGCAAACAGCCTTTAGGGACCATCTATTAAACCAGATTAGACAAGTGTTAGACTTGGGTGTAAAGGTAACCCATTTTAAATGTCTATGGAGATTCTCAGTCATCCACATCATGGTTGTCCCAAAGGGGCTTTTCCAAACCAAGAAAGTCCAGTTGCCTTTTGGAAAAGCATCTCTGAGTTAACCCATTTTACTTTCATCACAAGGAAGAACTTTCCTGTAAATGTCTTTTCACATCAATCTAAAAATAAAATAATAAATATTCTGATTTTTTTAAATTAACAGGTCAAGGGTAAGATTTGATAAAATTATATCAGTGCTAGTTTAAAATGTGAAGGAAAAGGTTTTTCTGATATATTCTGGGTGATTATTTCTTATCTTTGGAGGAAAGACATTTTGTTGGAGAAATATTCTAATTCTTAATACTTAACCTTTGGTATAATTTGTAATATTCATTGCCTAATGCTTATTATATTTCTATGGAGATTGGGGGAAAGTGATATAAGCAGTACAAGAAAGGTTGTTCATTAATTACCACTTGAATGAGCATCTCTGCAGAAAAAAAGGACAGATTTTGTTTTTTTTAAATATCTCAGTCGTGTTTATTTAAATATGTTGTTGGGTTTTTTTGCATATAATTTTTTTTAGGTTTTTTAATAAATAAAGGGAATTACGCTTGTAGGATAATGGAGTGCAGTTGGATAGCTAGCATTTGGATGGTCCTCCAAGTGAAAGAGTCTCTGGGTGTCAGAATTTAACTTTAGAATGAATCCAAATTAAATTTAGCAAAAATAATGCTACTCTGGATCTGGCTGACATGCTTAGTCTTTTAAAAATGTCCAACCTGATTCAACTCTAGGAGGTGGGAATTAAGATGATACAGGCATTTGCAGTAACTACCCCTATTGTCTTACCATCTATATGAATCCAGCTAATTGGGACTTTTTCCCCCCAACAAACTCATGTTTCATTAAATCAGTTTCACAAAATACGTAATCTAGGTTTCACATTCCATGGGATGAATAATATCTTGGTTTTATATTTCTGGACTAGGCAAATGGGCATGTCTGTTTCTATATTGCCAGCAGCATTCCCAAAGGGGATATAAAAACTAAGATGGCAGTCATAACTATGATTGAAGTTTCAATCCTTAAAGTTTACGTGTAGTGTTGATGCATGTGTAAACGGGATGGGTGGGTGGAGGCTTCACCTGTGTAGTTGCAACTCGACTTTTGATAACCTCCCCCTGAATAACTTATTTATCACAAGATGTATGATATAAAGAAATGCAACATTCACCAGAGTTCAAAATATTTAGAAGCTGGAAGCATTTAATACTGTTGCCCATTCTCTGTTTGACTTTGTCTTTTTTTAAAAAATCTTCCTCCCTTTTTGTTTTGTCTGATCTTCTATATGTTAAAATGTTCTGGAAAGTTCACTAGCACTTCTGGTCCTTTTTGATAGAAGCCAATATAACATACTTGGATATTGCTGATTTATGTAAAACAGGCAAATGAACAAAACAGATAACAAAACAATGATCATATAGATCAGGGCTGTCAAACTCCCGGCCCACGGTCCAGATGCATCACATGCTGCCCACGCCCACACCCTGTTTAGCAAAGCGGGGGAAAGTCCCAATATGTCACGTGATGCTGCCATGACAATGTGAGTTTGACACCCCTAATTTAGATGGTAAGGATGTTACGGTGCAAGCAAACTGCATACTAAGCCAGGGGCTGAATAAAATAAAACATTGCAATATTTTGGGTTCTGCTCATATGTAACAGATTAACTAATCTCTGGTTTAATTTTATCAACACTAATTTACATATAGTAATCTTCCCTAAGAAAAATCCCATAGATTCATTGAAGAAAAAAGCCATGGATTCATTGAAGAAAAATACCATAGATTCATTGAAGATGGAAGAAAAGAAGGCAATACATTTAAGAAGTAGCTATGTTTATCTCCTCTCCATTTCAAAGTGCTTTAATAAGAAAATGTTGAAAATTAGTGCGTGACATCCTAGTGTCAGAATAGTTACAGTCTGGCCTAAAAGCTTGACCTCATGATTGTGTGAATGGTTAGTGTGGGCATGAGGATACTTAACAGCGCACCAGGAAATGAAGAGTAAAACTGTTGTTAGTGCACTGGATGAAAAAGGAAAAAGAAATGTCATGGAAAAAAATGGCTCCTTTTAGCATGCCTCTGATTTTCATGGGCTTAAGTGATAAAATCTTAACATAAATCAACCCAATTTTATTGATACCATTTTTTCATCATAATGGTACAGAGGAATTTGGAGCAATAATTCACAGAATATAGAGGCAATAAAAATGTTATGAAGAGCAATTATTGCATACTTCATGCTCAGTAGCTAATTTTTAAATTTTACCCTCTCCAATATTTCAAAAGGCTTTTTGCCTCCAGGCTTTCTAATAGGAAGAAAAATTACCTGGATTTTAAAACTAGAATAATTACTCAAAATAAATTACATGGCTCTTACTGACTTCACTCTCTTCGTATATAGATGCAAGGTTCTTTTTTATTTGCTTTTGAATTGGTTTTCTTTTCTGCTTCATCAAATCTATTTTTCTTGCTACTACACTGAGTATATAATAAAGAAAGGGTGCTGCAGTGACATTCTTCCAATGAGCATGTCACTGTGCAATTGAAAACAAGACAAATATCTTTCCATCTTTGAGGTGAATTTACAGATTTTGTACAAGGAAGCTATTTTCATGTATGCGGATTACCTGGAGCTAAAGCTGCTATGTAATAAAATTCAAAGGGAACATTGCACCATCATTTATATCAAGGAATGGCAAGTCTCACCTGAAGGCCATACTTTGTTTTAAACATATACATTGGCTTCTAGAGGTCTGGGGCAGTATCCAGTAATGTGTTTTGCTTCTTGTGGTGTTGCAGGGCATCTTAAAATGCAAAATAGGAATGTTAAATCCTGGAAATCCATAACACATCTATTTTGTGGCTTTTGGAGATCAAATTTCAGCAGTGTGAAAACTGATCAATATCGCTGCAGAGATGGGCAGGAGAGATAGACAACAAAAATGCTGATGATTTCCAGGGATGGCAGAATTTGTGAAAAATACTGAGCAATCGAGTGAAATTAATATGTGATTCTGCCAAACTTCTATCTCCCCAAGACATTGGGATAAGAAACATCTGGTCCTTCATTAGTTCTAGATTATTCAAGTTAAAGGCAGTCCTCATCTAATGATGGTAAAGAGACCAGAAAATGCAATGTCATGTGACTGCACCACTTAGTGATGGCAGTTCCAGGAGTCCCCACTTACTGTTAAATAAATCACTGTGGAACTCATGAGACTGGCTACCATCTTCCTGCTGGCTTCCCCATTGATTTTACTTGTGAGAAGCAAGCAAGGAAAGACACAGATTGCAGTCATCTGACCATGGGAACCTATGGCTGTCAAATATCCAGGCCCGTGCCCAGCATACCTGTCATGTTTTGGATTTGAAAATAAGGGAAAATATGAAGGAGGACTGCCTGTCAGCTGGGGCTTTGCATTTGCTGCAGGGATTCCACAGCCATATGATCGGCAATGCTAGAAAGGATGGGGGTGGGGGTGCTGCCGAGGCATCTCGCGAGCCGGGCGGCCTCATTCGAATGATTGTTGAGGCTGTGCAGTTTTGTCTTGACTAAGCTTCGACATACACTGACAGGGTTCAGTTTGGAGTGGCAGAGGATTTTTAAAAATATATAATACGGGAGATTTACAGGAAAATACTAATATGGGAGGACGGTGGGAAAGAGGGGTAAAATACGGTAGTTTACTGGCCAAAACGGGAGACTTGACAGCTATGGTGCCCAGTGGTGAGTGCTCAGATCATAATCACATGACTGTGTGTGTTACAACAACTGGAGCTTTGAGCATTGGCCATAAGTACCACTTGTTTAGTGCCATTATAATAAGTTCAGCTACTGTATGAGTGGTCCTTAACAAAAGACCATTGTATATTAGAGCCGAATAAACATTCGAGGACAAATCTTTACAATCATAATTATCTATTCAAAGTTTTCGGGAAAGAATAATCAGAAGTTATTGTGGAGCTTATTTTGGGCTTGTAATGAAGGAAGAAACATGTGACCCATAGAATTTTTGTAGCGGTTACATTACTTAATCTAGTCCAAACTTCGTCATGCTAGTTGGGTAATAATAATGCAAATAATGAAGCATGGTTTAAGAACACGGGGTACAATCATCCTGCTGAGGATGCGTAAGTCTGAATTCTCACAATACGTGTATAAAAGGGGGTATCATGGGAACCCTATTTGTAACATCTGGAGTTCTATACTTACAGTCTTTGTGATCTAAACTTTGATTGCTGTTATAATTTTTTTCTTCCATCGATATCCATTTGGTCTGACTGTTACTTATTTTGATGTGCTAGACATTCCACCTCTGAAAAAGATTATGGTATTAAAACGGTAAGGAGAATTTCAGTTAGAAAATATTTGCTAAAATATTAAGGGGCAAATCTGATACATTATGTAGAAAGATAAGGGAAGCTCAAGGTATAAAACATAAACTCATAATCCTTTCTTATGCTGTCTGCCCTTAGAGAGTACTGAGTGATGTCAAAGAAGATTCCTTCATCTCTTCTCTAAAGATTGACTGTTAATTAATGTAGTAATTTATAAACATTGTGAAACCACCGTCTCAGCTTGTTCCTATCTGTAAGGACATCAAGAAAATTAATTATGAGTGCTGCTTTTTCAAATGTAATTAATGTCCCTTTGCTAGATGCCTGATTATGAGTTTTCCTTTCATTTGTAACTTGTTGCCTTCTTTTGAAGCTGATATTGCGGGTTCATTGTGATCTTTGTGCTTCATATAAATGAAGATGTGCCTGCGAATGGCCACCACTGAGAATTTTAAGTAACTGAGAAATGTTTTAGTGAGAAGCACACTCTATCCTGAGTGTGTTCCTAGACACAGCTTCTGTTTTCTCCTCAGTTCCTTTTTGACAGCCAATACAGAAGCACTGTTGGGAAGCTGGGGAAAAGGTCACTATTTTCAGTTTTTATTTGCTTTTGTCTCCTTCCTGTGACCATGTAAAAACAAATTGCATTATCATCTTTGTTGTTCATCCACACTGGGACATGTTCACTTGTTTTGTCACTAGGTCTTTCGACCTGGACATTCTAAGCATCTTTTTGAAAGTTCAAATCAGAGCAACCAGCTACTGCCAAACTGATAGCCATTCGTTGTGTCTCCTTTGCCTCCTTCCTGAGTGCCGCCTAATTCTAAAATGCATGAAACAGGCTGGAGAGAGCCCATCTTCCTTTGTTTGGGTCCTCCTTTGGAAAACTCACAATTGATCCATGTAGCCCTTCAAATGCCCTTCCTTCTGTCTATTACTTGTTTCCTAACCACAGGTACTTCTTGATTAAAGACTACAACTGGGACTGGATAATTCATTGTTAAGGGGTGCAGTTGTCATGAGGCAATCACAATTCGCAATCTTTTCTGCCAGCTTCCCCTTGACTTGGCTTGGTCAAAAAACAGCTGGCAAGTTTGGAAATCAAAATTGTCTACCCATGGGATGTTGCAGCAGCTGTAAACACGAGACAGTGCCCAAATGTCTGGTTGCATGAGGACCAGTTCAAAGTCACTTTTTTTCAATGCAGTTATACCTTTGGGTGGTCACAAAATGAATGGTTGAACATTGAGGACTACATGAATTCTAGATCAGGGGTCTCCAACCTTGGCAACTTTAAGACATGTGGACTTCAACTCCCAGAATTCCTCAGACAGCAAAAGCCAAGGTTGGAGACCCTGATCTAGATGATTTCAGTATCTCATTTTAAAGTATTTTATTATATTTAATAAGTCTAGTGTACAGGTAGTCTTATCACTGGAGTTCAACCTGGAATTATGGTTGTAAGACATTGCAGTTCTTAAGCAGGTCTCCATGTGACCGCATCTAAATTTGTGACCTTTTTTTGCAGCAGTTGTTAAAAGTAAACAACTAGAACTTTACTGGAACCTAAATCTTGGAAACCAGAAAAAAGCATCACAAATTGTAGACACATGATTGAGGGACACTGCAAATAGCTATAATAATGAACCCATCAACAAGCATACAAAATGCAATCACTTGACTACTGGGGTGGGCAGCCTAACTTAAAAACTGGGTCATAAGCAGAGGTGGTATTCAGCCAGTTCCAACAGGTTCCATAGAACTGGTAGTGATAATTTTGACTGGTTCAGAGAATTGGCAAATACCACCTCCAGTTGGCTGACAGCATAGCCATGCCCACTAAGCCACACCCACAGAACCAGTAGTAAAAAAATTTGAATCCCACCACTGG
>JANHFR010002221.1:39630-53241 GCA_032468015.1 Mimophis mahfalensis | reverse complement strand
GAAAGAAAGAAAGAAAGAAAGAAAGAAAGAAAGAAAGAAAGAAAGAAAGAAAGAAAGAAAGAAAGAAAGAGAGGAAATTATATTAACTGCAAAACTGCATTATAGTATTAACAGATAATGTGGCTATACAAAAAGTTTTTTATCAGTAGTATTCTAATTTGTAAAAAGAATATGATATTTTCTTGGAAAAAAATGATGAATATTTAAAAATTAGCAAAAGTTACCAAAAATTACAAAAATTATGAATGGACCCATAACAATAAGGGAAGTTTTTCAGGCTATTAAAAATGTTAAATTATGAAAAATTCCAGGACAGAATGGATTATCAGTCTCCTATTATAACTATTTGGAGGCTGAACTACAACCCTTATAATAGGACACATTCTATTTAACAGGGAGGAAAAATGCCAAAGAGGCTAATATAGCATTAATACCAAAAGAGGGACAGGATTTGGCTGTAATAAGAAAGAAATTTTAGACAGTATCATTCTTGAATAATGATTATAAGTTGCTCACAGTGACCCTAGCTAATAAATGGAAAGTAATCTTGGAATAATCTATGCATGAAGATCAATATGGGTTTTTATGTAAAAGACACTTAATAGTCAATGTCAGAATTACATTTGCATTCTAAAATATTTGGACCAGCACAATAAAAATAAGCTGCATTTGTTTTTGTTTTTTAGATGCAGAGAAAGCTTTTGACAATTTAAATGGGGCACTTCTATTTAAACCTTTGGAAGAAATGAATTTTGGAGAAAATTTTATGAAATGACTAAGTCAATTTATACTTCACAGAAAGCACAAATTATTGTTAACGGAGGTCCAACAAAAACCATGTGAGATACAAAAATGAACAAGCCAGAACTGCCCACTGTCTCTTCTTTGGTTCATTTTAGTTTCTGGAATTTTGAACAAAGACATGAGATTGGATGAGAGGATTGTAGGAGTCAAAATTTAAAAGGAGACTTGTGACTTAAAAGTTTCTGTAGATGATCTGGTTTGTGTTCTGAAAGATCCTTTACAGGGAATTGAAATATTAATGGGAAAATTAAAAGAATTTAGTGCATTAGCAGATTTTAAGATTGCTATGCATTAGGTTGCATTAAGTTGTAAACCGCCCTGAGTCTCTGGAGAAGGGCGGCATATAAACTGAATTTTAAAAAAAAAGATTAAAAAACAAATAACAAAGTTTTGAAAAAAAAATGTATGAAGATACAAGGCCAAACAAAATTGATGAATCTTTAGCAGTTAAAATGGTCAGAATCCTGTTTGCTAGCAACTTACTTCTTTGTCTTCCCAACTTTCATGTTGCCAGCACCTTAGTTGATTTTAACTTCCTCTTCCTTGCTTATGAGAAACTTTTTTTTAAAGCATGTATGAATCTGGTTAGTTTAACTTTCAGATGTCTAAGACTGAATTACAGAAATAGTTTATCCATTTGGGAAATCCTGTGATAAGATACCTGATGGTATTTATTGGTTCCATTCTATCACAATCCCACTGTCACTGTTTCAATCCCCACCTACATCCCCAATATTCAGTCAGAATCTGTCTTTCTTTCATTTGTGTTGCCTTTGTTCTGCCTTTGCCTGCTTGTGATATCCTTTCAGGCACATAAGGACCATTATTATCTGTACCTTAAATCAACTCAAGGTTACATGTTCCCATTTCTTTCAATTTTCTTAATGTAATCATATGATTTCTAATCCCTTTATCATCTTGCAAGTTTCTCTGACCTTGTTCCAATTTGTTAGAGTCTTTTAAAAGTTTGATGCCCAGAAATGGACAGAATGCTCACCAACACAGAATAATACAAATGTTATAGCAATGCTGTAATAATGCTAGCCCATGTTCATTGTGATTGATTATACTTCCCTGATTTTTTTCTAATGAATAATGGCCAAATATCTTTCTCTATTTGTACATTCAACTTCTGTTTCCTATGTAAAAACTTTGAATTTGTGTTAGACTTTACTCTGTTGTTATTCTTGCATGTATCTCCAACTTATCAGAATCTATCAAGAATGTTTAATTGTTATTTTTGTCTTCCAATATCCCCACAGAACCTTGTGACACCCATATAATATCCACCCATATAATATCCTCCCACAATTAGATTCTTTGAGTTTGATTTTCAAACCAACTTCCATCCAATTTATTTTCCAGAACTTCCTAAGCCTTCTAGTATTTCCTCTGTATTGATTTGTTGGAATTATTTGTGTCTGCATTTTTAGTATTCTATTCTTAGGAATGTTTACACAACTTATTTTTCTTTTTTCCATTTGTCTTTCCATTCCACTGCCTTGGAATCATACTCATCATTGTTTTCAATTTATTTCCTGAAGAATTCCTGCTAATTCTGCTTTATTGACTAAGTCTTCCATTTTAGTTAGTGTCAAGCCAGTTGATTTTATTGTATCTTCTAGAAAACAGAAAGTTGTCAGCAATTGGAAGGATTATGCTTGGCAAAATTTGTCTCCCAACAGATGGGATAAATTAAGTCCCCAATCACTGCCACTTCATGTCTTTTTGAAAGAACTGCAGTTTGATTCTGGAAAGCATCATTACCTTATCCTTGTTTGGGGGTGATGTTCTGTATGCTATTACCAGTTTAATTTGCTTGGCTTTCTAAACAGGTGTAGATACTCTTAACAGTGCAACTCCTCCCTCTCAATTGTTCCTGTTTCTTTTGAAGAAAATGCACCCTTCAATGGCTACATTCCAGTCATGTTTCAGATATACCTGTTAAATCATATTTGCCATCCTTCACTTTATCTTGTTGATTTGCTTTGAACATGAATTTAGGCTAAGAACCTGATGAGCCAATGTTCACACTTATTCCTCACTAAATAATTTAATAAGGCCCATTACAAAAACATGTCCACATTCTTCTATACCAGATGGTGAACCTGTGGCATGCATGCCCAAAGTGACACATGGAGCCATATCGCCCGGCATGGGAGGTATCCCCAAGCCCCGCCCCCTGTGCCTGTGCAGTTCTCCCAAGCCCCAAATCGCTGAAAAAAACCTCAACATTCCAGGTGTTTTTCCAGCGTTTTGGGAGCTGGGCAGGGGACACGTGGGGAGGGGAGTAGAGGAGATGGAAAAATCCACCCATGGCTGGCCCTGCCCACCTGCCCCCACCCGTGGGCCTGCAGGTGCTCGCACAAGCTGGATTCCGAATCGCTTCATTTTTTGCTGTTGGCTGGAAATGGAGAAGGAGCCACTTCCCAGAGCGCTCTCTATAAACGCCCCCTTTTCCATCCCAGCCAACAGTAAAGAAATGGAATGATTGAGAAGTCGCTGGGCTTGCTCGGTTGGCTTTTCGAGCCCAGAGATCTGGTTGTATTTCGCTTTACAGAAGTTAAAGCTGCGCAGCCCCTGTGGACGCCTCTCCCAAGGCCAGAAGGTCTGTCAGTGGCTCGGGGCTGCCTGCCTGGTTGGGCAGCAGGAGAGCCATGGCCTGTGCCAGAGGCTGACAAGCTGCTGGAGTCGATCCGCTCCTTGCCTTAAGCAGGACCCGAAGAACCTCACCGGGCAGCGCAGGTCCAAGGCGGCTCAGGTGGGAAGCTGGAAGGGCAGCGCTCTCTTCCAGAAGAGCCCGAAGGCCCCGCTTGCCCTCCGGGGGAAGGAAAGACACCTGCTTGCCTCTCCTTCGCCGGCGGGGCGCCTGCAGCAGGGAGAGATGGAGGCCCCCCGCCTCCCTCAGGGGCCTCTGGAGAAACGGCCCACCATCCGGCGGTCCCCCAACACGGGCAGACAGGCGACGCGGTGGAATAAAGGTGGGGTCCTTCGCCCCGGCTCTTACGAAGGGGTCCTGAAATGCGGATGCCGCGCCTCTTGCTCCCACCTTGGAGCCAGACCCATGGGCCAGAAACACTGCAGCCCACCCCCTGCCCTGCCCTGTCCGGCAACGGAGCCAGCCTGGGCTCCCCTCGCCGCTCCTGCCAGCCCCGCAGTGGTGGCAAGGGTGGCCAGATGTCGCACGTGTGATGGGCAGCTGTTGCAATTGGGCCCGCCGGGTGGGCAAAGGGGCGGCGGGCTTGCCTTCTCCCTGTGGGGCTGGCGGGGTGGTGGGAGCGGCGAGGGGAGCCCAGGCCGGCTCCGTTGCCGGATGGGGCAGGGAAGGGAGCAGGCTGCAGTGTTTCTGGCCCGGGGGTCCAGCTCCAAGGTGGGAGCGAGGCTCGTGGCGTCCGTGTTTCAGGACCCCTTCGTAAGAGCCGGGGCGATGGAGGGCAAAGGACCCCGCCATTATTCCGCCATGTTGCCCGTCCGCCCGCCTTGAAATTTATTACATTGCCATTCAGTATGAATTAAAGTTCATAGAATTATCCTAAATGAGTATGACAGACAGGAATTGCAGATATAGAATGTGGTCATTTAAATGTGAAAATTTAGAATAGGCTTGAAATTAAGTAAGAAAAAGCTTCATTTGATTTGAGAGTAATAAATTGTGGGTACAATCCTGCCAGATTTAAAGATGTTATCACAAATTCAATAAATAAATTGTTTTAATGATGAATTCTTTTCCACTGGCATCCAGATAGGGTATTACTCACTGGGGAGGAAGCTGGGAAAAGCACCTCCAGTTAGACATATCACATATCACAGATTCAGATTGTGTTTATTATGTGGGACACATTTTCAGTTATAGGATATAGAAGCTGAAACCTCAAGTTTGGCCTAATTGTTTATTATTCATTCCCTAATATTGTATTAAACCAGTTGGAGGCTGCATTGCCATCTGCATTGTGTCCTTTACCTCAAATTTCTAGCTAGAGAAATGAACTTGATGATCTAACTGGCTGCTTCCAACTATATTTCTCTATTTATTGAAATGCAAATAACGTGGGAGTGGAGAGGTAGCAATTTCTCTTTAAACCTTTTTTTGCCTTGTCATCAATACCTCTTGACCTCCAGAACTGACTCTTTCTGTTCACTGACATATGCAGCCTTATTATTATATCATTTGATAAAAATGTTAATTTTCATATTGGCTGTCAAAGTAAGATTAATTTAATTCACCTATTGGACTATGCCATAATGAGGTTATTTCAATTTTTGCTTAGTGTACAATACAAAACCCAACCACATGTGATCTTGGTTTAGCACAATGAATGACCCTGATCATTACTGATTTTCAGCCCTTAATATGTGTAAATAACATTACAAAACAAGGTCACATCTTGAAACACTCTGTAGATTTATTAACTATGGAGGTTTTCCCATGTATTTTCATTCATAAATTTTGCATGAGAAGAAAGATGAAATAATTTTGGGATGGAAATAGTAGTTTTAATTCTTTTTCTATGATGATAATGTTTACTCCAAGAGGCAGTGAGTTAACAATCATGCTTGTAGTCATCTTTTTCCATAGTAGGTTAGGCATAATCATTTCCTTAAGCTTTAATTCTTGCTTTATATTGTCTAGACCTCTTAACTATGTTAAAGCTCCATTAATCACTCTAATTTTTCAGCACTTTTCTTAGGGCATACGATATCCACACTGCTCCTGACCTATGCTCATGGCAGCTTGACTCTAAACTGGGTTTTAAAAAAAACTTGTCCAGACTGAGAAACGTTGGCAACAGCTTTTAAGGTCTTAGTTTTTTATTATTTCTCTTCTGCTGTCTCTTGTTCCAAGAAAGCAATTGCCAATTTCATTTCTGTGGGTGGTATTCCAGATATAAATATTTTAATACATTGTATGCCACTTGCATACAATATTCCATTTTGATCTTTTACCTTGTATATACAATTAATTTGATGCAGAGCATTCCTCCAGATCTTCTTCCAATATTCACATGTACTTTAATGAGATAAAGCAAGTGGATTACAAAATAAGATATAGCTGAGCACCAGGGTTTTCATTTCATTATTATATGCATTTGACTCAAGACACAGTAGTTAGATTCTCACATTACACTAAGACTTAACTTATGGTTCATACAGCCAAGTATTTGATTTACTCATCATGCTAAACCAAAGTCAAACAAATAAAATTATGGCTTATGCCAGGGGTGAATTCAGTGGGTACCTGCCTGTCGAGAGTAATAAAAACAATTTCTTCCTTACCCATCACTGTAAAGGTATAAAAACACTTGCAGTAATGCCAGGCACTGCTTAATTAATTAATTTTCTTTGTGAGTTTAGGAATTCTTGGATGATATAAGTCTTGCAGAGCAGTTCTTTGTATACAACTATCTTCTTTCATTTTAAGGTGTTTCTCTTTAATAAATTGCTGCTAGTATGTTTAGGCATATGATACCTAAGCTGCAAAAATCATTAGATTTCATTTTAGACTCATTTTAACTTTCTCTTTTCATTCAGATATTTGTAGGCCAACACAATGTGTCTGATTTATTCATCTTTGCCTTAGAAAGTTTTGTATTATTGTATTATGATTTCTGACACAATGAATGGCCAATAGAGGGTCCATAAATTAAATGTAAAGAAGATCAAATATCAGCAAGTATTGGGGCCCAATTGTCAAAAGAAAGCTCAGGATTGTATAGGTTGGAAATAAGCGGAAGAGGCCTTCATCCTGCAGTGGATAGACAATGGCTAAAATAATGATGCTGCTGCTGCTCAAATATGTCATAATCTCTCCCCACCTCTCCCTCCCCCCCATCTCTCTCCATTTTCTTCTGTTCAAATGCTGAGTTCATTTTACAAAAAGGAATTTTCTATGCCTGAATATGCATTGAACTCCTATAGTATGCCACCATATCATATCATACATTTAGCAAGTCCCTTTTTACTGAATAAAGCCTTCTCTATAATGGATGAAGTGGCATATAAATAATTTTCCTTGACATTGCTTTGGATTGAATCAAGGGAGCATTGACAGTTTACATAAAATCCCTTTAATTGGGGTGACTGACAAACACAGATCCCTCAATGACAGTAGATGGCTTTAAGATATGATATAAAAAGCATCAACCTGCATTGTATACAATCATTTCTTTCTAAATTGGATGTACTTTCCTTGCAAATAGTCAGAAAAGTTTTATTTTGCCTGGTTGCATTTGAAAAACAGGTGGACGGCAAGCTGCTCAAAATTGCTTTATCCACATGCTGCTGTTCAATGGCTGAGACAAATCAAACTTTAGAATTCTCTGATATAGTTGCAATGCTGGCCTGCTTAACAGCTATATTAACAAGGAAAAGTTGATTGGAATTGGGGCAGGAGGGCTGCATTAATCAACACCATCTTATGTTGCCTTAGAGAAGAGGATCGTAAATGTAATGGTGTACCGTTTTGAGTGACTGCGGGTTTTTCCTGGTAAGTGAAAGAACCTCAGCTTTTTACATGATATGGGTTGAAGAAAAACAAGTGGACCTGCGGGAATACACTAGGAAGAAGAAGAAGGTTGAAGAAAAACACAGCATCCACAAGAATCCTAAACACACTTTACTCTACCTCTCTTTGTCCTTCCCTGTTGAGATGATGTTGGAAATGGGGTCATGCCCAAACCCAAGTACTGCTTAGTGGGCAACAGTCTCTCAGGAACAGAGTCTAAGTGGCAACTATATATATTCTTGGTAACCAGGCAAGGGCAAATAATTAACAACCTGTTCTTTCAGCATTATATACTGGATCTCAAGCCTCCCTTGATCTGTTTCCTATCTGGAAAACCCATGTCTTTATTATATTAGCTTTACTAATGTGTCTTCTCTGAAGCAATTTTGACTAAACAATCTGAATGTCCACTAGCTGACAGCAAACATTTATTTTTTTCTATCATCTAGTGTCCATCTTATAATTTAGTTGTCAACTGTCAGAGTAGTACACCCAAACTAAGAAGAATTAAAAAACACTCTCGGGAGCTTTGAATTCCCAAAAGTAAAACTTTATTGCATATACCAGTTTGGTACTGAAGAATCAAAACCAGCTCTGGTTTTCCCACGCAAAAGCTTGCTGAAATAATAGATTTCCTTTCTCCCCACCCCGGGTGATTAATTGTCCAATTATGAGATGTCCTTTTGTTATGAGAACAGTCTATCTCTTTCTCAAGCACTTGCAGAGGTGACCTTGATGGTTGCCAGGCTCTCATGGTCCATGCACACATTGTTAGCATTCTATTTTCACCCTCCCCTCCCCTCTCCAGTTCACTGGCAAGTTGAAGAGCATTAAGGTTTGAAAGAAGCAAGGCAGTTCAATCTTGACACTAGTTACTACTACTTGTAAAAGAGACATATCTCAACAGAAGCATAGTTCTTCTCACTTTGTTTTGCTTCTGGATCCTTGCTGGATTCTCCAGCCCATTTGCTAATTGTTCAGAAATATCTTGAAAGCATCTTTCAGTTGTTTGCTCTTTTTCATCTTCTCATTCCTACAAGGCCTCTGCTGAGGCTTCACTTTTTATGTAAACAACTACCAGCCTTAAATGTCTTGGTTGAAAGTAGTTCAAAAGCTCAAATGCTTACTTGACATGTTCATTGTGGACTGATCAAAATGTGCTAATGTGCCATCCCAAATGCATTGGTTACCAGCACCTACAAAATCCTATTAATTTTTTAAACCAACCATGTTGGTTTTTCAATAATTTAACAGTCTAAATCTGCATAGGTTCAAACTATATACCTATTATTTTATCTTCTTCTAGATTTAAAAATTGAAAGGTTTTTTTTGTATCATTCCCTCTTAAATTCCCTCTTAAATTCAATAGATTAAAAAATATCTATTCTTAGCTATGTTTGGACTGAAGGAAAGACGGTTATTGAGAAGGAAGTCAGTTAGATTGACAACATCATTGAAGATAATCAATTTAAATTGGAGCACTTAGTTTTCTAATTCTTAATGTGTGGAGGATTGACTATGAAGGCAGCACATCTTTAAACTTACTTGTAGAAGAACTGTCTATTACAGAAACCATCACCCAGCCCTGCCTATGGCAGCACTCTGGAATGTCAAAAGAATGAGTGGTTAATAATAATTAAAAAAAAATCTAAATTCAGGTATTAGACAGAAAAGGAAATGTCAAAGGAATGGAAGAAAATGTAATAAAATACATGGAATAAATTATGTACAGTATGTAGAACAAAAAGACATGAAATGTTACATTTTGAAAGTTTCAAGAGAGTTATGTTACTGGAAGATCCAATCTGGGTTGGTCACTGGGACCAGAGGTTTACCCTTCTGAGCTTTCAGACTTACGCTGGAGTCCATCATTTGCCCATTATTTGCCTTCATTTGTGAATTATGTTATTGTCTGGTTATACAACCCTAACACTGACCTGGCTGTGGCTGTTTTGGGGCTTCAGTGCGGCCACAACTGGAACTGTGGGAAAAGGAGGTGGAAATAGAGATAGCTGGGGTGCTGTAGCCAAAATAAAATACTTTCTATTGGGAACCAAGGACATTCCCACCAGGTGTCCAGAAGGAGGGGACTGGAGTCATCCAGCAACTGGACTGTATCCTGATTGGACCATGTGACTGTTTGGAGAAAGTGAAACAATGTTTACTTTTAATTAGGTGAAAACCACAGGAACATTTAGAGTCAGTTTTTACTTGGTTGTGTCAATATGACATATCCAATAATTCTATTCTTTGAGGAATCCAACTCGCTTACTGAACCAGTTGTTAAACCAGTTAGAATCCTACCCGTGGATGGGAGGAATTTAAGAAATGGGGGTTGCTGCATAATGGGGGGAGCTTTCAGAAGAACTCTATCAGGGACAAATATAAATAAGAAACAGAAAGAGACATGAACCATGAAGAGTGATACAAATTAATAAACAAAGCTTGTATGAGAAGTATCAATATCAGTAGTAGTATCCCACCGGTTCGGCCTGGTTTGGCTGAACCGGTGACAATGATTGGGGTGGTTTGCCAAACCAGCAAAAACCACCCCTGGCTGGCCCTGACCCCTGCCCTTGCCCTTCCCTTTTTTTCAGCTCTGCTGATTCACGTGACAGAACTAGCAGCCGTGTGAATCAGCAGAGCTCCACTTTTGAAACTGAGAGAACGCACTATTCCCATCTATTTCTGCTGCAGGAAGCAGCAACACTTCTAGAAATAGATGGGAACAGCACATTCACTCGGCTTCAGAAGCCACGCGCCTGCACATGCATGTGTACAAGCCAGGCAAGCCAAGCCAGCTTTCGCATTGCTCCATTGAACTTGTTTGGTGTTGGCTGTGGGTATAGAAGGAGGCATTTACTGGCGCGCTCTGGTAAGTGCCTCCTGCACCCACAGCCAACACCAAACAACAGAGCGATGAGAAAGCTGGCTTGGGTTGTCCGGCTTGTGCGCATGCACATGTATGCTCTCATTCTTTAGCGAACCGGTGGTGGGATTATTTGAATCCCACCATTGATCAAGATTGTTATAACTCATAGAAGGAATATTAAAAATAGCCAAAAGGAATTAAAAAAAGGAAGCAGTAAATCTGCTGGGTAAAGTGGAAGGAAAAATATAAACAAACCAAGGAACAAGCAGAACTGCTGAATTTGCACATTGCACTACATTAATAAATGGTGCACATCTTGCCACACATTTTCTTTATTGTCACAAACATACTTTCTTATTAATAATGTTCTTAATCACTTGCTTAAAAACGTTTCTGTTTATTTTCAAAGCCCTTTGAGGGCTAGTTTGTTTGAAAGACAGTCTAAAATTATTTTTCCCAGTTGATTTATTTTCTTGCTGATTTCCTTGCTGATTTATTTTAGCAGCTTTTCTTGCTCATTTGAGCTAAGTAAATGTAATTCAGACTGAGACAAAGGACACAACATGTAGCTGGCTGCAACTGGAAAGGTGTTTTGAAACCTTTCTTGAAACTGCTGTCTCTCCTTCAGAGTTACACAAAAATATGCCATGGGGAAAATAATCAGAGCAACATAGGTGTTGACATAAAGTACAATCAGTTTAAATTTTCATTTAAAGTCCCCTTGCCTACAGATACAGTTACTTGAAATGGCATGAAATTGCTAAATTGCTTTATATTTGAGAAGCCCCAGTTTTCTTTGTATGACATCCTGGAAATGGTCGCCATACAACAATATGTATTCTCCCCCTCCAAATATAGAAGAAACCAGAGAAAAAGCATCAGTGTCACATCAATCTTGCCTTCTGATCTGCAATTTAAATAGCTTAAAAAGATGGATGGAGGAGGGTAGATTTTCTCCCATGCACCCCCTGCTGACTGTTTGTGTTTATTTTGCTGCCTGTTTCAGCTGTGCAACTATTTCTAATGAGAGGATTTTGTACCAATTACCAAAAAACCCACAAATCAAACCAACCAACCAACCCCCTTAAGCACCCCTCCCAAAAAACCCCAGGTAATGTGTAAGAGGGAGGAAAATAAACATATTAACCTAGATAAAAGAAATAGGAAACATTTTACAATCTTGGTACCTAGATATTTTCTACCACACAGAAATATGTGAAAAGCAGTGTTTGTAGAGTAAACTAACAAGCCTGGGCCAGAAATTACATTTCTCCTCAGCACTGCGTTGCTGAGACAGAATAACAGAGTTGGAAGGGACCTCAGAGGCCTTCTAATCCAGCCCCTTGCTCAGGCAGGAAACCCTGTACCATTTCAGACAAAAGCAACATTTCAGAGGCAACTTTGACATGGGCAGTGCGGATGTGATTGTCGCTGAGGTCCTATTACGTTGTTCTGATAACCTTCTTTGGACAGGTCCATCAACGGCGACTTTTAGCATATATGAACCATCTAGCCCTTGTTATTCCTAGAAGAGGCCATGCAAGTCATGCAAAAAGGAACCAACATGGCGGATTCCCGTAATTCTTTAGGGACAGGGCTTGTGTGGCTTCCTGAAGTGGCTTTGAAAAACAGCATTTGGGTGTGCTTGATCTGCTGAATAGCAGTGCAGAAGAACAAAATTGGCCTGCTACGATGCAGGATGGGCTTCAGGGTGATTTAGACTTTCCAGAACTTCAGAAACATCATCTGCTATCTGCCAAGAAAGATTAGTATTCCAACCCTGCTGTTTTTTAATTAAAAAAGTCATTTAAATACAAGAGTTAGGGAAACTGCCAAGAACCATTAAAAATACCTGTCCTGTAATTATCCCCCAAACTCTTTTTCCATTAATTTTTTTTCCTTCTGTGTTTTCTACCTATAGTCTTGACAGATTTTCCCTCCTCCCCCTCCCACATCATTTCATCTACCTGCAGTAGTGACATTACGGTATGCAGCTGGCTGCTTATGTCTTGATAACCCTCCTAAAAGCAGCCATTTGGAAAATGCCTAGAAAGAATACGCTTTCCAGCAATTGCTAGGAACCTTCTAGTAGTTGTATAACTTCACTTCCCCATTTAGAATTCTAGAGAATATTAGGAAGAGGTTGTGTAAGGAATGGATGTATGTACCATACTTTGTCAGGGAGATAGGAAATGCTTAATGTTTTGCAGAAGTATGTTTTAGAATTTTCTAGGCAACAAATAATATGAATTTCAATTCAGCATTTCTTGACCGATTGGAAATTGCTACATTTCTTTTTTTGATAGAAAACTTTCCTTTTCCTTTCCCCCTTCTTTCACTTTCCTCCTTCCCTTTCCCTTTGCTATCTTTCTATCATATTCAAGCAGGGGTGGGATTCTAGTGGTTTAACAACCGATAAGTGTGCGCAGAAAACTTAAAACAGCCATTCCCCCCCCCCACTCCTTTTTTAAAAAGTCAACCCTAAAGCAAATGCAGCAGCTGAGAGGGAAACTAAGAGCAGCTGCTCATGCTAATTGAAAGCCTGTGCATGCTGCCAAAGACCATTAACCCTTCCAACTTTATTATTCTATGTTCTCTATGTTCTAAATTGGATGGTTCACAGCAGAAGCAATACAGCTGGCTGGACCACACATGCATTAAATTCACAGCATGTATGATCAAGCTGCATCATTGTCCCCTCTCTTACACTTTATTTTTAGCTGGTTCTCCAAATTGCATAAGCAATTAACTAATGTTTCAGGTGAACTGATGAGAACTGGCTGAATCCGGTCAAGGTTGTCCTAAAGGTGCTTTTTCAACTAGACTTGCTTGTTTTTTCTTTGAAGACCTTGCACTTTTCATTCAAGAAGCTTCTTCAGCTCTGACAGGGTGGTGGGGAGTGAAAGGATTTATAATTTGCATGCTTTTAGAAGGTTGTTGAAGCACTTGGAGGTTTATCTGTGACTGAGATGACTCTACAGACTGTTGGGGTAGCTTTTGAGCATCAGAGGCTTTATGTAGCTATTTTGCCTCTTATTATAAAAACATGCCATTAAAATAAACATAAATTTTGGGCTAAGTTGTGGTTGTTCATTGAGAACTACTTTTATATGTGTAATGGTGCAAGTTTGACAAGTTTTGCTTTAGTTTGGAAAAGATTTCTGTCTCTAAGTGAGGAACAATAAAGGAAACTGCTTAGAAGAACATTGATGTATGTCTTGGTGATACCAAGAATGACTAAAAGAAAAAGAAAAAAAAGCAGATATGTCCATGTTAATTCCATGGAACATACCGTAAATTTTGGACCATAAGACTCACTTTTTTCTCCCCAAAAGTGGTGGGAAAATGAGGGTGCATCTTATGGTCCAAATGCTGTCCAGCGCACACACGAGCGGGGGCAAGCACTCTCAGAACGACGGAGCTAAATATTTTA